>CABFOQ010049082.1:16298-30177 GCA_900660455.1 Gephyroberyx darwinii | reverse complement strand
GTGTGTAATTGTATACCATCCAATCATATCACGGCACAACGTGGAGCTGAAGACTCAATACTGTGCATGTAAATATACAAATATGGATATAAACACTAAACACTAACACTGGTAAACACTATTACAGTGTGCTTGAGGAGGGCCCAAACATCAGAGGTTATTACATTACAGAATCTCAATCATCCATAAGGGGGTGAAGGTTTCTGAGGAAATGCAGAACAATGAAGTATAATATAATAAAACACGTAGACGATACGTAGTCATGTTAAACATATTCTGAAATAGTCTACAGGCTTTGAAAAGCTTTACATGAGTCAAATTTAAGTTTACGTTTTCAAGCTCTTTCAGTGTGAATCCTCAAAGTTCCTGCACCTTACAGCCACACAAATGTTCATGTCACTCCAAACATTTTCCTTTAGTTGTGACATTAATTTAGTCAAATTGGAAAACAGATGAAGGCTATCTTTGAGGACAAATGATGAACATTATCCACCAGGGCTCAGCCAGTCTAGCATTTTTCGGCTTTGTAACCGTGCCAATCCATCGCCAGCTTACAACTGCACTACAAGTTTAGCATCTTTTGTCAACATACTTTCACAAATGACTGCAGTCAAATCTCCATTTAACAACTACAGTGGTTAAATAGATGGCTTGTTTGAGAGCGTGGCGTGGCGGTCAACAATCAACAGAAGCGCCAGGAGCAGAGAGCGCAGTAAGCAGTGGAGAGGGACAGCAGTGTCTGTATTGTAACAGTAAACTATATAATAGTCTTTACACATTTCTGTAATAGTAATAGCGTTCAATTCATCATCCAAACACTTAGATACTCACACACCAAACACACTAATGTTGAAAAAAGGTAATAAAAATCAATTTCAAGCATAAGTACCTGTGGATACAGTGTATATCAACAAGGACATTTTAACAAATCAGGACAATCAAAAGAGATTTTTTTTAGCTGTGCACCGCAACATTTTCTGCTCGTTATGTGTGGTTGATTCTGAGGTGTGACATTCAGACACATGATGTTTCTACATTACATGTAAGTGACAGTGTCAGCTACATACACACACACACACACACACACACACAACCTTCTACACTAACAAGGCTGTGTCCCTGCTATTCGATCCCTGCAGAGTGGCATATTTTTGTTGGAGCAATGACTGTTGTGGAGACAGCCCTGTATCGTTCCACTGTGCTGCTGTATAATAAGCTCTACTTATTTTAGCTTCATTATCGCCAACCAGTTCCCCTGCATCGGGGAACATCACAGCAAATTGGCTCTGAGATAGACTGTAACAAGAGAGTAAGAGAGAGAGAATCCGTGTGTGTGTGTGCGTGCCCTTAAAGGCTTCCAGTTAATCAAAGGAAGCACACAGGAATTATCGACCTGTGAGGTAAAACTCATAGGTGCGTACTTTAATAAGAATGCGGGTTTTGTTCTGTGCCTTTGTGAATCGAGAAATCATGGGAATTGCGTGCCAATGTAATTCACCCCCCACCCCCTCAATGACAGACAGGTTGCCAATTGCCACTCTTTGCATTCAAGATACTTACCAACCAATTAGTCAAAAGGGTTGAGTGGAATACAATTGGGCAAGGGCAAAGACAAAAGCCAAACCCCCCCTCTGTTTGATCCTATTCTAGCCTGCTAGGCTACATTGCAACCTTTTTTTTTTAAAGCACACAACAAATAACTTTTAAATACCACAGTCTGAGCAGCAGACGGCAGAAGGAGAGCTCTAGTGGTAAAACACGCACATCTTAAATAAGACTCCTCCATGCACCGGGTCCCAGGCATTCTCCTCAGCTAGCAGCAGAGGGTGCCAGCACATCACTAAAATACAGGAGGACTCTGACATGCCGCACATTCCAGACAACTGCAAGTCCAGTTCACTCGTCTAAAAATACCAGAAAGAGAAGGAGAGACGTTGGACCATTGTTGCTGTGGTTTTTCCATTCTGGTCAGGATTCAAACATATTATTCCATCTTTCCTGGCACCCTTCAGAGATTCTGTCTGGAAGAGGGCACGGGCTAGACGTACTGTGTTAATTCCAGGAAAATCTATAGCGCTGTTTCAGATGGAGACATAGTGATTTAATCGATACCATGAACTAAAGCTCGCTGTCGAGGGATACTGGTTATGGGTGCATTTAGTCTGGGCTTTAATTACATGAACTATGTTATTAGGTTCCAGGGTGAGTTTTATATCCTGTAAGATCCACGTTTCATATGGATCAAATATTGCCAATGCATCCTGCATGTCAAAAACATAGGCGTGCTACAACAACAGAAGTACAGAGTACATACAGAAATAGCGTTGTGCAAACAGCGATCTGGACTGCACACAGATATGTATGAATAGTTTCAAAGGGATTTGGTGTGTCTCATCCCTCCCCTAACCCGTGGCAGAGAAGGCCTTGGAGACTGGGCGAATCACAGATGGCTCTCTCTCTGCCCTGGGGCAGGATGAAAACCAGGCTGAGACTGCCACCTCCTCAGCCCGGGGTGGCAAAGACCTGGCGCTGGCACAAGAGGACAGGGAGAGGAAAGGAACGGATGGAGTCTGGCCTTCCCTGCGGGTTCCTCAGAGAAACCGTCTCCATCTGTTGATCTGGGCCAAGTTTGACAGTAAACAGATTTAACTGTTCCCTTTTATTCCATATGTGAATGACAGGACGCAGGATGCAGAATGACTTTACTTTGGCGTTCTGCGGCTACACCTACCTAGACACAACCTGAGGATCTATGTCTGGAGGAAGCACTGTGCGTGTGCGTGTGCGAGTGTGTGTAACTTAAGCCCATGCAGGTTTTTGACAGTGCTCTCTCTCCTGTAGCTCTACTCTTAAGTCTCCTGTGGCCTGCAGGGTTAGAGGATCAATACTACATTTCTGCCCTGGAGCACTGCCTGCATGCCCGGCTGCAAGGAGTTTCCAAATAGGCCTGGTTAAGACTGAAGCCTGGTCTAATAAAAGAGTGGTGTTGGCGGTGGAGGTTGAGCTAAAGGTCAAGGGACAATAACTCTTATCCCTTTTCGCCTTGAAATCTGTCTGGATTCAAGTGGAGGTGTAGAGCAGAGTTCACCGATACAACGGTGAGCGCCTGATGAGCTGTGAAAAAAGGGATTAGAGTAACATGCTGCAGGGTGTTTGCATGTTGAGTGCATGAAATGAAATGAAACGGAAAGAAGGTGTTGTGATGTTATCAGGCAGATGTTGGGCTCTCATGTCTGGTTTCACTCTCTATCTTGTAACAGCTTGTTCAGCGCCACCATGAAATTGGTACAATAGACAATCAAAACAACAGGCTCTGGTCAATAAAATGACAAAAGAACCTTAAACCTTAAACAGTGTTGTACTACTGCATAATGTGTGGTTGGTGTTTTTTTGTTTTTTCAACAATGGCGCTATCAACACTCTGCCATGGTCGTCAAGAGGCAACTTCAGGTGAGTCAGTCGGGGGTGAGACGCTTCACTCCTCTACAGCTGTGCAAACTACACAATTTGCAGCAAAAAGGCAGTTGAACAGTTCAACTTTCCATCTTTGTACAACACCCACAATCCACTTTGCTTATTCAGAAAGAACTATACTAGCATGGGACTGGACAGACTGTATTTATTTTGCCCAGATTCCCTTTGCAAGTCCACTGAGAACTAGGAACGATTTCACTGAAGTGCATCTTGCACAGTATGCAATCAACCTGTGATTACCTGATAGAGTAATCTAGCAGGTCTCAAGCAGGTTCCGGCTCTGCCTATCATCTAAGCCCTGTATCAAAAGCAGTTATGTAGAACGTCTTTTCTGAGTCCCACGTGAATAGAGGAGATTGATCATCCAGGGCATCCATCCCACCAGGAGCGAGGAGACATGAGAGGATATTAAATCAGCTGGGAAAATTCCCCCAACGACAGCCGGTTGCAGAGTTCTCTTGAACTCCACCATAACAGCGCTCTCTGTTCCCATGCAAACATTATGCAAACCGGGTGGGGGGGGCAGAAAGAGACAAATAGTAGTACTTTGACTAGAGTCTCCGTAATCTCCTGTCGCTTGTTCCAGGGTGATAGCTCTACTCACAAGAGGTGGAGGCTGTTAGTAAAATGAGTACACCAGGTGGCTGGCTTCCACAGTCGCTTGCCTTCTCTCAGCCTCTATTTACCCATTAATAAGGTGTGTGTATGTATGTATGTGTGTGAGAAGGAGTGGGAGTGAGAGCAAGAAAAAGAGAGAGTGCATGGAAGGAGGAATCGTGTGTCCATACCCGTGCATGTATGTACGGGAGATGTAGCAACGTGAAAGAGGTATTTAACCGCCCTCAGACGACATGGTGGCGTAGATTAACCGCCCTCACACGGCACAGTGGTGTAGAAAAGTACCTGACAACCAGCCTGAAAACATCCTGCCCTAATCTGGACACAATGGGTTGTGACAAATACCGGTATCTAAATCATAGCACTTGTACGTGCCCCCAATCACACTCAGCAGACCTCCGCTTTAACCATTTATGGAAGCGCTGCCCTTCCTGCTAGATTCCCTTCCTCAAGCACGGTTTTGCATCGGTCCTGACATGATATGTTGTAAGATAATAGGGTAACTACGGATGACATTACAGACAATTAGCTGGGAGATGGCACATAGTAATGATACAATAGTGATGAGAGGGCCCTTATCAGACATAGCATGGCTCACATCCTGTGAACGTTATCCTTCATTATTACACTCAATTTAATGCTGCTAAGTTTCCATCACCATTGGACTGGGAGTAATCAAAGATCGGAGACAATTCACTGGGAATACGGAAACCCCTATATGGGCAAATGAATAAAAGGATATGGTCTACCGTGTTATCAAAACCAAGGAAATGAGGCGGAAGGGAACGGAGGGAGATTGATTTTCTTTTTACCCCGTCAGGGAATGTGGATCTGATGAAAAGCTAAAAGAGATAAGGACTTTCCAGCAACGACTCAATGCAGCAAATATGAGCTTCCACATAATTCTACCCCCCGCAGCCATTGCTCGTCATATTCATTAAGGCCTTGCTCTCATTTCCTGTATGATAAAGGACGACTCATGCTGCCTTCATTGTACTGCAGCAGCAGAATGAGGTGGAGGAAATATGTATCAGACAGGTTCATTAAAACACCTCTTCCATTAACAACAGAATTGCGTGACAACTAAGAGTCAAAATAAAAACGTACACCAATACTAATCATTTTCATAGAATGCCAAACAACAACATGTAAAATAATAACCACTTTTACCATCACTTGTTCACACAGCTTCCATGCCCCCGTCACAGGTCGGCAACTGTCGGTGTTGTTGGGTTGTTCAAGTGTGTCCACTCGTAATTCCAATATTTGTGATAGCACTTTAAGACAGCATTGCATTGCCCCAATTCTCTTGACAAGGGTCCATCACACTCTCTTTTTTTATCTTGTGTAAGAACCATCCATTGTCCCACTCTTGGCAGGAGCTAGCCTTTAGCTGTGATTCTAGCTGCTGAGTCTGCTAGCTGGATGCCGACTGTGGACTTTATTCTATGTTGGGACAAGCTGAGTTGGACTCACTGTGTGGGCGCGAGATGATTGAGTAACTGAAAATTGAAAACGTACAGATATAAACCAGAATCCACATAAATGGCAGTCAATTGTAATAAAGGTATCCTACTTTTTAGTGTATTGTTAGTTTGTAGTTGGGCACTACCCATTTATAAAGCTGTAACAAAAATGTTGCCAGATTGGGTTTTGTAAGTCACTTGTAGTAACTTGTTTTTATTATTTTTAAGGTGTTTGCGAGATGGACAGGGACAAAATGAAGACTGTACTTATGATTGCGCTCCCCCCTTCATCTGTGTTCCTGTGTGTGAAATTCAATTTAATTGCTACACATGTATTGCCTCGAAACTCCATTTTCCAGAAATTAAGAAAACCAATCTTATTTTTTAACCTAGAAGGTGGACTGAATGGCTGCTTATGGCCGTTGTGGTCATGAGAGCTACCCATAGTACATAGAGGACCATGTCAAATTTAAATTAAATGAAAAAATTGAATAACTGGAGTTTTTCCACACAGAAGTGATATTGACTATCTTGCCGTCCTACATATCAGCCAAAGAGGGAAGTGTCCTTGCCCTCCACTTCCGATACAGTAGAGCTTCCTCCCTAACTCCCTCCCTTTCCACAGCTAGTCCAAACCAGTGACCAACTGAGCAAAAGGCAAAGTACAACCTGCAATGAAACCTGCCTCACCCTGCTGACCTAACAATGTCATTTGTGTGGGTTTCATGTTTTAGTGTCACATCGTAGTCTAAATGCTGTTTTAGAGGTTTTTGCAAGAATCTTTTGCATGAAAATGGTCAAATTTAAAGATGTTTAATATTGACACAAAATTTCAGCTATCAGGAGCTTCAATCCAAAAATGTACTATCAGTATTAGACTAAGCCTATATCAGTTTAACTTAGTGGAGATGATGATTAGGATGATGAATGAGGTTTTACAGCTGTGGTAAAATACTACAGCTAAGTTCAGTAAAATGAGTTCATTAAAGGCACATCACATGAGCAGTGTGCAAAACTGGGACAGAAAGAAGTAGATTTAATTAAAAAAAAAAAAAAAAAAAAGCTAAAGCAAAAGAGAGAGAAAATAATAGCTTGCTTTTATGTTTGCTTTATCTCTTATCCAAAAAGTCTTCATTAAATTTCCACTGGTAATATCTGGATGTGATCCAAGTAGGATGAGACGTTTTCTTGTTTGAACCCTCCGCTGCCTTTAATCATTCCTAACATTAGCTATTTTAGGAAGATTAAACTGTAATAGCATAATAGCTCTAACACTGTGGTAGCAAATTCCTCAGCTTCAAGTGTGAGTGAGCGAGAGTCTGTGTTGTCCGGGGCAATGGGAATTGAATTTACTTTTACTTCACGGCGTTATTTTAACACCTGTAGTAATTTTCGGAACTCCAACGAACCTTGCAAAGGAAATTTTGCAAAAGTGGTAGACTGCTACAATAAAACCAAAAACACGTGTTGACCGGATTGACACGCCAGCCTGTAAGAGTGTGTCCAGGGTGGAGAGGAGAGATTTCTCTACACAGAGGCCCTGAAGAGAGGCCTCTATTTATAGCGGAGCTCGGCTCAGCCCTGCCCCCTCCCCGATTAGGCTGGACCCCTCCCCAGAGCTGGATCAGGATAAAGAATGAGTTTGGGGATGTGTTGGGGCAGTTCATGGACGTTATTTCAACACACTTTAACAATGCTGGGTGTGTTTTGGCATGGCGCTGCCCTGTAATAGAGCCACATCTCAGTCACCACTCCGGCCTGGGATGGTGGGGATGGAGGAGGATAGGGTGTAACGGGTGAGGCTGGGCTGGAATAGAACGGGTAAATGGAGGCCCCACTATCTCCTCCCCTCAAAGTGGAGCCGCAGACCCTTGAAATGTTATGTTCACACCCGCCAAGGGTGTATTTCACTCCGTGGACGCTCGGTGCGCCCATAAATATCCCTGCCAACACCTGCTCCTTGACCTCCTCTTTTACAGGGGGCGCCAAGGTGTGGACAAGGGAAGAGAGGGAGGAGGTGTAGAAACTGCATGTAGTTCACCTATAGCCAATAATCTGCAGACCTCTACCCCCCCTCCCACACACACACACACACACCCCTCCTAAACTATGATGTAAGCCTATCTCCTATGTATCTTAACCGGGCTGGAATCCAGGATGTGCCTAATTGATATTTACAGAGCAATTGCCTCCGCTGTCTGCTGACCGCCTCAAAGAGCAGCAGAGAAGGAGGTTAAGGCAATTATACAGCTTATTAAAACCTATCAGTGCACTGAACTTACAGGAGAGCACGGTGTGTGTGTGTGTGTGTGTGTGTGTGCACACGTGTTAATGAGTATATGTGTGTGTCTTTTGTGTGCACTGGCTACATCCCAGGTGGTCCATTACACCGTGATTTCAGACATGGCTGAAATTTCCACATCAACACTTAACAACCAATAAGGCCCGTGTGTGTGTGTGTGTGTGTGCGTGTAAGTGTGTGTGTGGGGGGGTGGGGGCAGGAAAGAGTAGGACTGTGAGAGTGAGATAAGTTATGAAAGCTCAAGCAGTTTGGACAGAGGTAGTGTGTGTGTGGTAGCAGTCATGCACCCACCCACACACACACACACAAACACACACACACACACACACACACACACACACACACACAGAGGGTTTTGCTCTGTCTCCTCACTCACTTCGATCTCTCTCTCTTCTCCACATACACAAATATAAACAGAGGAAAAACTGTGTTTTCTTCCACCAAGTGGATCTTTAAAAAGTTTGTTTTTATTTCATTGAGTGGAGCCCTGGGCAGCCAGAGGACCCAGCAAGAGGTGGTATGTGTGTGTGTGTGTGTATGTGTGTGTGGAGGTAGGTATGAACTACCCTCCTACACTTCACAAGTTACACACAGGCGCAGTCTTAAGTTACCTCTGGTGAGAAATAAAAAACAAACTTTCAAATCCAGACAGACTTGAACTATCTTCAGCATTTCATCTCGGGGCTTCTTTGGGAAGCAGATTGGATTAGACTTAAGTCTGACTGCTGCGCTGAAGTGGTCTGCCTATGACAGGGGCTGGACAGCTGTGATAAAAGCTTCTTAAAACACCTCCGGCCCGCTCCCCGGTGCTGACTGACAGCTGAGATGGGCCAGGGCTTTAAGTGGCCGGCACTTTGGTTTAAAGTGCTGCCGCTTAATTTTTTGCAAATTGACTGTGAGGGTTGCCAATAGTGGGAGCAAGCGTCAGGTTGGACAGGGAGTAGGGAGCATAGGAGCTGTCGTTTCTTTTTACCCACCACCCCCGCCCCCACTCCACTCCACCCCAGCTACAGACAAGTTGAGAGACTTCACTGAGCGAGTGCAATAAAATGACTCCGTTTAACAGTCATGCAAGCAGGGAGCCAATCCGCCCACTCACCCTCCTCCCCCGTCCTCCCTTAGAGAAAAGTGACACTTCAAAAGAAAAGGTTTCTCAGCGCAGGGAAAGACAGAAAAAAAAAAAAAACATTAAACCATTTTCAAAGACATGTTGGCCTAGACTTGTCAAACAGCATCAGGGGCTCGTGGTAAAGACAGGCGGCTGGTGGAGGGGACATGGTAAACACACAAGCTGACAGTCAGACATGTACACACAGGGGTGCTGCTAGTGTGTGTGTGTGTGTGTGTGGTTGGAGGGGCTTTCAGAGGGCCTCAAGCAGTAGGAGGACCACAGTCAGAGAGGAGAAGAGACACTACTATGTTAGATGGGTCGGGTTGCAGAGCCCCAGTGTCACATCTTGTCAGAATTTCTAGCAGTGCCCTTGTCCCACACACACACACACACACACACACACACAGCACCACTGTTACACACCAACACAGCATATGAATGGGTTGCTGTATGTAAGCATGGTGCATGGCGGGGCTGTGAACGGCGGACAGCGATGCTGACAGAGCTGTCTGACATCTGTCAACAGCTGACAGACGACTCCAGCTTCTAAATGTTGCCATATTGACACGCCGCGTCATATTTGCCCCACACTATCACATTCCACAAACACCTTTTTCTCTGAGTAAACATAATTATACTGTATAGCACTGTTTTAGACACACATAATTGCACACGGGCTTGTCAAGCCTGCAGATGCTTACGAAAATGCACGCGAAAATGCTTACCGATTGTGTGTCATAACCAGACAAAGACCACAAAACAAGCCATCACGATTGGATTTGATTTGATCCAGTGCTGTAAACCGGCACTGTGACAGCAACAATTATCATCCGCGCAACCAAGGCCCCCACCGGAATGGATTTAGCATCTTATCTGACAATCAGGACATTGCTTTTCTTTGAATCGCTTATTGGCTTAGCGGATAAGCTTATTAAGGGTGACCCGCGAAACTGAAATTGCTGAACGCAATATTGCACTGCTTATTTACAAGCATGCAAGGCGCAAAGCTTGCCCCCATCCAGACAAAATCTACGCTTTAGTCCAAATATTTACTCACACAACGTGACTGACCCAGGAGATCTACCATTAGTGCTTTTAGCTTGATCAAGTTCAAGTTTCCCTTATTTGTCAGAATACAGAGTAAACAGTGCAATGAAATGCTTGTATGCTGGCGGCCCCTGAATAGAAAGAGAGAGAGTGCCATAAAGAGACATTAGTGCCCAGGTATCAATAGATATTGGGCTGGGGAGTGGGGAGGGGTTCAAACGTCGGTCCCAACAGTCCTTGTCATGGATTTGTGGGGTCCTTGATGATGATGTTGAGGGCCTTCCTCAGGCATCATTGTGGTATATGTCCTGTATGGGTGGGAGAGCAGCTCCTGCACACAGCCCTGAGGGGTGAAACTGGGCGCCTTAGTCAGCGCCTCAGTCTCACACTCAATGGTCGGCACCTTAGTCTAGCTTGTGGACCCACTCTCTTCCCACGGTACCTCTTCATTCTTCTAAACATGATCCAGGTGAGCTGTGGGTGGTCGAGGCAACTAAGATAGATCTTATGTCCAGAAGTGTCTGGCTGGTCTTCTTAGCCTTAGCTACTTCGGCAAACAAACAAACAAAAAATTACAAAGGTCATCCGGCAAGCGGCTGCCACATTTCTTTTGATATTCTTGATAGTCTCACCACCAGCATCCTGAAATAACAGTTCTAACAGACTAAATAAGAGACAGTGAATGGTAATACAGCCTCTGGTAGGCCTAAGGAAGGGTCTTCCCAGTGTGATGATTCAGGGAGCCAGAGACCAGAGCCCTCCAGTTGACTAGCTGACCAGGTCAGAGCCTCTCAGGGAACTGTCTTCAAACCCCAGGGCTAGAGACCGCTCAGCAGTCTCCACAGCAATTATCTTTCACAACCAGGCCAAAGGCCGAAGACCGTGGCTCTTTTTTTTTTTCTTTTCCTTTTTTTCATTTTTTGAGGTGTGAGCGACAAATGGGGACAGCTTGAAAATGGTGGCAGGCTTGTTTTTAAAAAAAAAGAGGCTCACTCTGTCTGACAGGCGGAGAGTGACGAGAGAGAGGCCTGTGGAAGTGTCGAGCTGTGAAAACACTGTCACATCAGCCTGCACAGCAGCCCGAAAGAGATGAGCGAGAGAATAGGCAGCATCACTCACAGCCACTGTACGGTACGGTGTTTGTGTGTGTCACTTTATGTGTGTGTTTGTGTGCATGTACAGCCAAATAACGCAGAGAGGTGAATGTTGAAACTGTGAACAATACACCAGGTGAGATTCAGAGGTGCTAGAAGAGGTGTATATGTGTGTGTGTCTGAAAGACAGACAAGCAGCTAGACAGGCAGGTGGGTGGGCTGGGGAGTTGGGGGTTGGGGGGGGGCCTGACCTGAGTACCCTCACCCCCAGTGCCAGAGAGCAGATGGGCCTCACAGCACGCACCCTCTGTTCACCAGAGCTACACTACAGCCCACCACTTCAACATCAGACTAGAGCTCTACCAGTACAGAACCACCACACACACACACACACACACACACACACACACACACCCTCTGTGATGGAAACATCCATCCATCTACAAACAAGGCAACAGCAAACATGTTATCCCACTTAAATGATATGTCTCACCACCAGCATCCTGAAATAACAGTTCTAACAGACTAAATAAGAGACAGTGAATGGTTATACTGTAGTACAGCTCTCAGAAGTCCATGACATTCCAGAAATTCTGAGGAATCACACACACAAAAAATCACCAATTTACCCATACTCACTAACAAACTACTCCTTAGAAAATATATGAATCATGTTATAAAAATATGTAGCTCTCATACACATGCAAGCAGAGTTAGTCCTTGCAGCAGACATTGCAATATGCACCTGCAGGTATGTGGATATTATGTAACACGTAGGCACAAATTAGCAAGCAAGCACACACACACACACACACACACACACACAGAAAAGCACATACAAGATACACATAAGAGAGAGCACTTAAATTGCAATTTTCATGCCTACGTCTGTGTGCAGTGCAGATGTGTGTCTTTGCTTGTAAAAGAGTGCACGTTTGTTTGTTTGTAAACCAATTCCACCTCCATTCACATACCGCCTTGAGCTGAATGACCTCAAAAAGCAATGGTTAGTTCAGTACTCCCTGACCTCCGACGTCACCAATTGATTTTTTTCAGAGCAATGCTAAATGTAACCCTAAATCTTATTTTCAAAACCGAGCTGAGCGTATCCAGTACTGCAATGTCACAGGTGACCATTAAACAAAAAAAAGCACATTCCGATATGAAAAAACGAAGAACTGGAGAGTCATATAATTTGTTGCTCGCTGCTGTACTCATCCATTTCCACTGGAGCTTCCTCTATCTGGGCTCTTTTTTCACTGTGAGGCGATATGTCAGAGGCGCTCATAAACATTTCTCTATTTCCCCCCTGAGCTTACAATATCTCAGAGTTCAGTACATTGGGTCAGTGCCAGAGATAGAAAACATTTGCTGCAATCTGTGTGCTCGACTGGAAGAGGGAGAAAAAACACCTCTCACTTTATTCAACACCAAATTCTCTCTCTACCTCTCTCTCTCTCCCTCCCTCATTCCCCTTAAAGTGGGAGGCAAAAAAGCGCCGATAACAGGCGCTTTCCCCAGACTGCAGCTTTTCTAAATGGAGAATTAAACCTTGAGACAGACCTCTGACATTTAAAATGTAACCTTGTAGGAGGACAATGCTCTAACGTTTATTTATAGCCAAGCCAAAGAAAAGATAATACTTCTGCTATAGATAACTCTGCAGCTTCTCTCTTCTCTTAAGAAAGGACAAAAGGGGGCGGTGGCGGGCACTGATGATGATCTTTTCAATTATGCATATGTCATAAAAACGTAACAGATTAGGGTGTTATTAAACACCGAGGTCAATAGGTAAATCTGCATCTTGCCAGGACAAAAACAACTTTGCGTTACTGAGAAAGGTGAATGTGTTGCTGTCTGGGATTTAGTCGCCCTCACAGCCGAAGACAATAGGTTGTTATAATCATCCACAGTATTATCATCACCATCACTCTGACGATTATTGCGCTTTAAAGGGACCTGCAGCTTACACTGATGGCACTGCCAGAACGCTTTGCACTTATCCCCTCAATGTTGCTGCTGTAGTGTCATAGCCGGCTGCAATGTATGTGTATAGGTGCTATGTTGTGTAGGATAAGTTACTGTGTGTGTGTGTGTGTGTGTGGCCCCTCAGCCAACAGCCCAAACACCACTAGTGACCAACACACACACAACCACAGCCAAACGCACCCGTCTGCCAAGGTGCCTAACACACTCACAGCCAAGCCCACACACACGTGACACATGTGAGTACGAGCTGCAGACTCGTATGTACGCTACACATGCCTACATGCACTAGTCGACGATCTGCACGCGCACGCTGCCCATCGCAGCAGTGTCAGACAACCTTGAAACTTGCAGGTAACGCCATCTGTCCATTAGCCAGTACAGGGAGAAGTCATGACAAACAGGCAATAGTCATGACCGTCACAAGAGAGGCCTGCTGTAAAGGTCATACCGCATTCACAGAACTGCTCTACTATGTGGAAGAGCACGTATAATGACTGTTAAAAATAGGAGCCCTTCAAAGCAGTTGGAACATTTATCCACATTACTAATGACTCAATTATAAACTCATCATCTATTCAGCAGCGGAGGACGGCCACAACAAGAACTTGACCGTGTCCCTAAAAATCTATCATATATTTTAAGAACGCTCTGTTCATTTGTTTTCAGTCTTCCGTTTGTGATAGTAAAGGTACATTGATGTGATAGCCAAGAAATAAAACCTATAGCAATGCTTCGGGGGTTGTAAGTTTGCAAGGTACATGTTGGGGGGGGGGGGGGG
>CABFOQ010049082.1:0-16278 GCA_900660455.1 Gephyroberyx darwinii | reverse complement strand
GGGGGGGGGGGGGGGGGGGCAGTTTAATGCTTAGTTTTAGTGTAGTTCAACAATGGTTTTCTAAATTTTATGAAATTTAGCAGAGTGTAAACTAAAGTTTCTCTAAAAAATCTCTCACAATTTAATCAAATTTCCCCTGAAATGCAAGCAGAAGGCTGTCAGTGCTACAGCCTGCTCTAGAGTCATATCTGGGACAAAAACAGGGACGGATGTGGAGCCGAAACCAAAATGACCCCCGGCTATAACTGTCATGAAACCATTATGGAGGAAACACTGTATATTTAGGCATACTATTTAGGCATTTAGGTTTACCTCATGAAGTAAATAGTGTATATTTCAACAAAATGTTTGATTACTTTAATCAGATTTCCCCTAAACTGCAAGCAGATGACTAATATTTAGAATTAGAGCTTCAATTTCATGAAAGTAATCAAATAAGAAGAGTATTAGTTCTACAACCTGCATTACAACCAAATCTGGGACCAAAACAGGGAGAGACGTGGAGCCAAAACCAAAATGGCCCCCAGCTGTCACTGTTACCAAACCATTATGGAGTAAATAGTGTATATTTAAGCAGAAGGTGTGCCTGGTTAAATGTGCTTTGTGTTCCCAAGCATGTATGTGGTTGTCCTGTTGTCAACACACACAAAGACATGCCCTTGAAGGATACGCAGCCTCGGGGAAGACTGACCCTCTGCTGCAGAGATGGCCGACCATAACCTCTGATCGTGTCTGTATGTTTTCTGTGTGTGTGTGTGTGTGTGTGTGTGTGTGTGTGTAAACAGTGGGTAGTGCTGTAACAGATAGCCCTTGCTGGCGGAAAGACACCACTGCGTCAGTGCACCATAAATATTCATTAGTGAACTTGTCACCTTGCCACGCATGCACACGCCTACAAGCATACACACACGTATACACACTCCACCCTCGAAGCTCTATTTCACATTGTGTTTTGACTTTTTCAATGCAGTCAAAAAGTTAAAAAAAAAAAAAAA
Organism: Gephyroberyx darwinii; assembly: GCA_900660455.1. Taxonomy (NCBI): domain Eukaryota; kingdom Metazoa; phylum Chordata; class Actinopteri; order Trachichthyiformes; family Trachichthyidae; genus Gephyroberyx; species Gephyroberyx darwinii. The sequence continues at coordinate 15,283 of CABFOQ010049082.1, read as the reverse complement.
AAAAAAACTTAAACTGGCTGTGCGGGGTATCCATAGTGATGTTACTTAATTGCTCTCATTTTCTAAAGCCAGCCGGAGACTTACTTTCACAGAGTGCAGGGATGTGATCCAGATGACCATTTGTTTCTGTATTCTGCTTCACTTTTTTCAACAAGGAATTTTGCCTGTTTGCAATTACCGGTAACAAGAGTCGGAAAAACAGCCTGAACATGGATGGTGACTATGAATTCCTGGGGCAGCCAATGTTGCAAATCTTCTGAGAATGCTCTAAGAAACGTCCAATTGCTTGAACACAAAAGCCAACAGCAGTAGCAGTGGCTAATCTCTTTAAACCAGAGCCGTAGATTTAAGCACCCATGGTCAAGAATAACGCCACTAATCAATAGACCTGCTACTACACCACTCTGCTACAGCATTACTGTTCCTTTCTAATGGCACAGCATGCTCTGCAAAAATCTGTAGCCCTACTGTGGCTTATTGCAGATGCTGTAAGAGGCTAGTATCATAAAACAGAATACAACTTTTATCAACTCCACATATTACATCTGAATTGAAATGCTCAACAGCCCCCAGTAAAGAATCCATTCAATTTTACTCTAAATGATGTTCTGCATCAATGATATTAACAAGTTGTTAGCAGTTCAATTTTCTTATACAATGACTATAAACAGCTTCAATGCAAACCTGCAGAATTAATCAGAAATGCTGTTGAGGGGTATTCACTATCTAGGTGCAGCTGTAAGAAATTGTTGTAGGCAATGAAAAGTCTGTGAAACGTGGAAGTATCTTTTGATCTACACTATATAAAAACACCTTAAAACAAGCTTCAATCTTTTGAGCAAGGCCAAACATCGACAGCAGGTCCACCTCCAGTACTAGCGGACTGAACAATGAACTGAACAAAAACCACTACAGTGCCAAGAATATAATCCAAATGGATTCACATTTCCCTTAACTACAGACTTAATCGAGCAAACCACAAACTGGCGGTATTGAAGCAGAGAGCGTACTGAAGTAAGACACAGGAAACAAAGCTGCACGATTATTTGACAAAAATACTGAGGTCACTATATTGACTATCCTAATTTCCAATTGGCTGCAAGATGCAATTTTCTTCTGATCTTCCTGAACAAGGTGTTCTGGTGCAATACAGAGTCTCTTGCTGCAGAAATCAAGTTGCATGTCAGTGAAAATCTTTTCATTGAATTCAAACTGACTAAATTCTAAGCATTATCATCTAATTTCCTCCCCACTCAGTGATTTGAATGTGTGTTGAAATTACAGTATGTCAAAAAGGCTGCATGTATCACAATTCATATCAAAATATTCGGCTACATGTGCCATATTCGATACATCTCTATATGATTTCAAGTATCGTGCAGTGCTAGTAAGAAGAGTATAAACCTACCATTGTGTGTTTCTTGTGCAGGTGTTTCTTCTTCCTCTTGCCTTGTGTGTGCGCCAGGCGGGGGTTGTTTTCCTGGTCCGAAGGCTGGTGGTGGTGGTGATTGTTCTTGCAGGGCTCCAGGCTCAGGCCATTGGGGACCCTGGAGGGCCTCTTCTTGTGCAGGGGTCCCGCCTGGTTGTCCCTCCGCTCCTGGGGCTTAATCGTCATGTCGTTCTGGAGAGGCAAAAACAAAAAGAAAATGCTTACATTAGAACTGAAAGAAGCTGTAACGTACGCTCTTGAAGAATGTGGCTGTACTTTTATTTCAATTGTGCAATTACATGGTTCACCAACAGTCAAACCAATGTTTCATTAAAGGTGAGACAGAAACCTGAGAAAACCTCCTCATTAGGACACTTGAGAGTTTTGATTTGACACCTGCTGAATGCCCATACATAAAATCCCATTTTGATGGGATAGCAAATCTCCACTCTCCAGTGAGCAGTGCTCAGAGAATTTCCTCCAAATTGAGTAGCACTTGTGTTCATTAAGTACTAAGGACTCCATTTAGACATCGTGTCATCATAGCGCCATTGGGCAGAGCAGTTAGCTATAAGTGAGGAAGTAGTGTGATCACTTCCTTCATCACAACTCTTACTTTTGATTGTTCATAGACCTTGTGTTATTGCATGGCTTTGTTGTTACAGTTAGGATATGACACTCTAATTCCACCTTTGTATGGGTCAGGGGTCATAAAAACAACATTAAGCGCTAGCCTTTTTCTAGTAGCTAGAGAAGTGAGCTTGTGACACACCAATGTTATCGGTTAATCATTGTGTTGTTGTTGTTTTTGTTGTTTTGCTTGAAATAACCATTGCTGTGGTGTCCCAGAGATCACCTGTCAATCAAACAGTGTGTTCAGTACTGTGACACCTTTTTCCTTGGATTTTCTGTTGAGTTTCTGTGAGTGGTGGTATTTCCTTTTTCAGTTCAGCCATGGTGGCTATCACTACTCAGTCCTTCTTGTATTCATTCAAATACAAAACACTGCCAGAGACATAAGACGCATCACTTCCTGTGTACCAGAGTTTTCCAGGGTTCAAGTTTTTATAAACTGGGTATAGGTTGAATCAATATAGTGTTATATCAATCAGTGATAGAAACTAGCAAAATGGACCTTTATACATATGAAAACGTCACTGATTATGACTTTCAAATCCCCGAGAACAGCTGGTCAAATCTGAGCAGGGAAAGTTAACGAGAAACCCTCAAAGTGCCATTTTCCCAAACTGTTCTAGTGGTTGCTCAGTGGCCAACGGGACACAACTGTAGTTGTATGGTGTGAATGAGCATGTATGTACCTCTCCCTCATCCTGCCACTACTCCTAGGCCTTCGCTGTAAACAAGTGTTTCTAATCAAAGCCTGATTAAACATGAGTTTAAAAAGCAGAATAAAAGAATAAAGCGAGTAATTCCAACTATGGTGAACATACTTAATTGGACAGAGGGATCGTTTTCTGTGATTTTCCCTACTAACACTCAAGCAAGCAAATCAAAGCCTACTGAAATGCATTCAGTTCTGCAATCCATGAAGACATCACACAAAATGGCAAACTATTCAATCAGAATTCTACAAGATATATATTGGCAATTGTAGTAATTTAATCATAAACCTTGCCTTCTCTATCCGGCCCTTCTCTCATTCTCCATTTGGATCACAGACAGTCCGTTCCTCCCAAGCACGGAGATTGTGGTGCTTTTTTGGTTGACTTGTAATGCAACCATGCCAGAAGTATGCATAAAATCCCCAACCCCTTTTCTGTAAAAGCCTTGACCTTAATTGATCCCCAATTTAGTGCTCCTCTCTCAGAGTCAAGAATGAGGTATTTTTGGCTTTGACCTCAATGAGCCTTGTTAACAACCATGGCAACCCGGGCCACTGTGATAGAAAAGCAATTCAGTAGGACTGCTGATTCACCAGAATGGAAATGCAAGGCTGGTCTGTGTTTTTTGGGGGGGTTGGGGAATTTGGGACAAACTGGAGAACTATTATTTAAATCTTGTATACAGCCCAATCAGTATTCACCAAATGTATTAAAAATTCAAGTCACAATATTAGAAAAATAATTGATTGTTTTGATTTTATATGTCAAAATAAAAACTATTAACTAAGGGGATGTGCACTATTAGGCTGCCAGATTATAATGCAGTGTTATGGTTTGTTACCTGTATGAACCTTAACCTTGTCATCATCGAGTTATTTCATATCCAAAGTAATAGAAGAATGGTGCCAAGACATCCAACAATACAATATGTCACCATTCAAATATTAATGGAGTAGCGTATATTGTTTTTCCAGATTGATGAGAAGATATTTCACTGCCCATGAGGAAAATTGACTTTGAATCACATGACATAACAACACGCTGTATATAGTAAACAACAGTCGAGGTGGGTCTGAAGTAGTGAAGGCATGGTAGAGATGAGTAAAAACCTCTACCACACTAGTGTATACCCCCGAGGAACATGTTCTGAACAGGAAAACAGACCACTAAGAAACAGAACAACATGAAGTTCAGTTTGCCTGTCAACACTCAACCACTACATCGGAGGGCATTTCTCTTCATAGAGAAAATTGGATTCTGAAAACAAACCAATACGATAGACCACAACTCCAATATTGCAAGATATTTTCTAAACAGATGGGGTTATACAGTTTGACAGGGACGATCGATAGAACAACTCATCTGCCGGGTGAGAGTGTAATGTATCGTAGCCGTCCGAGGTAAAACTTATGGAACAAATCAATTCCCTTCTCTGTAAGGGGCAACTTGTTTTGTCCCAGGGAGGCATTTAAGCTCCTGAAGCAGCCAGCGAGGCGCCCATGACACTTCAGTGTGGAGGCTGAGTTGCCGGCTCAACGGCTGACTGTCGAAGGGCAAGGTGCGAAGCTGCCATAACTGCACTAATGACATGTCAATACCCTGTGAAATGCTGTTCTAACAAGAAGGCTGGGGAGGCATGCAGGTTTGAATCTGGTGTCATTCTTACCACTGACGTTCTGGTATATTAACACTAAAAAAGCCAAGAACCACCGCATTATTGGGTGTTGAAGTAAAAAAAGAACTTTTCCAAAACTGTGCAATGTCAACACACCCATACAAACCATGCCACAACTTTTCCTAAATAGTCAGCCTTAAATGCACTGCAATGTATGTATGATGTGTTATCTGTTTTCTTTTAACACATGATGCTGGGTGGAAGCTGTATGATGTATGATGTTTCTGTCTTATGCTGCTGTTTGTTGTTGTTTTCAAAGACTGTTTTGATGTCCTTGGTGCTGCAACTTCAATGTCCAAGAGAAATTTCCCTTCCAGGGCCAGTAGAGTTTCTTATCTTTAAATGTCTGTTCAGGTGTGTATCTTAATCATACTAGTTACTGCCTATATTTTGTCACTTTTGCCTTTATTGGACAGAGTGGGGTGAAACGCAACAAAGGTCCTAGGCTGGATTTGAACCCAAGATGTCACGGTTACATGGTATGCGCCTTAGCCAACTGAGCCATCAGGACACACTGCCTATTTCTGTTTTGCCCTCTTGTGGGTTGTTTCTCAGTTTTACACCATATAGTTTCATAACATTTAGTCTAAAAGGCTGCAGTGGATATAGCCATCAACACAGTGATGCTAGGCAGGCCACTGAACATTGCTTGGCTTCAGAACAGGGCTTTCTGGTGGTAAAAACAATAAAAGACTAACTACGCTATAACATCTCACATATAGCAACCAGTTTTGTTGTTTAGTCTGTTTTCTACATTCTCCATAACTGTGCTACTTGGGATTTCAGAGTACAAGATTGCAAAAATATTTTCTTATTTTCTGTGTTATCAGAAGCCTGATGCTCAAAATGCTCAAAAGGTCCAACTGCATTGTGGACCCTGTCACACTGGCCTCATGCATGCGGAGACATTGCTCTCTGCTTTGTTTCACTCGTCATTCACACATTTTGGAGAAAAATCTGCCTCAGTCCATTTAGCAGTGAACTAAAGGGTATAAAGATCCTCGGGGGTGGGTACGTGTTTGTATTATTTGTATATATAAAATTAAAATTAGACTCCAAAACCACAGTCTGAATTATGTTTGGTGTACGGTACACAAATGGGATCAAAATGACAGATTTGTCAGTTGTTTACATCGCTGGTGTGAAACAGTCCACTGCGTCTAAAAACAGTTGCTAGCCAACGGACCACCTCGACGCCACTTGTGCAGAGTATTACCTTTGAGTGTCAGTGTTGGAGCTCTGCAATGGTGTCAGAAGAATGAGTTTGGTGGGTGTGCTGCTGGCTCTGACTCAGTAAGCCATTTCTAAAGGCCTCATTTCTCTCATAGGCAAACAAGTGCATGCGTCAACTAATCGTGTTTGCCTTTTCCTCCCACACTCATCCAACGCAAATAATGCAACATGACATGCATTGTCAGCACAGAAAATAAGTGACAAAGTTATGACGGGGCTGAGAGGGGTTCCATTGTGCCAGCTTTGTGTGTGCCTCTAAGCCTCTAAACCAACTGATTGCCTGGAATAAATTATGCACAATGTGTTTTGCTTGTTGACTGAACAATGGCAAGACAAATTCCTTATTTCAGCTTCTTGTGGTGGCATTGAAAGGAAGATAGCTGCTCAATATGGCTCACTCTGCAATAGCTTTCATTATTGTGATTGTCTGGCAGGACACAAATTAATTACCCTACAATAGGCTACAATTCAGAGCCCAAATATTTCAAATTGATAATTTATTGTTGCATGTTGAAATTTTATTTTATAGACAATATTTTATATAGAATAAATGTGTAAAGTGATTTTAGATCTAATAGATTCACTAGAAGTAGTTTTATAATAGGCTGTTGGTTAGGTCTACAAGACAAAAATACATAACTACTCAACTTACTCATTCATTATAATAGTAAATAAGCAAATAAATAAGCTTGCCAACTCAAGCTGAAGTCTTTTCAAAGCTGTGTACTATCTTAGGGCAGTAGATTAATATAGTGAGCTGGATGCAATTTCCTGCTGAATCTTCCACAGCGGCTCATTAACAATTCACACAGAAGAGTGAAGAGGCTCTTTCAGAATAAGCAACAAATTACAGTGCTTTGTCTGGGGGTTTGCAATAAATGTGTAGCAGCGAGACTACTCTATGCAGCCACTTTCACAGTCAAGGACTGTTTGAATGTTTGAATAAAAACAATGCTTGCCCAAGATAAACATGGTTTTAAGTAATTAATTAAAGATGAGGGATTGAAGTGGACATAATGTGGTCATCTAATGATTTATAGTCCAGTAGTAGGGTTCAATAATCACTGCGGCATGTGAGGGCTTACATTTATATCCCATTAAAACCTTTATCATTGATCTGCTCGCTGAAAAACGTCAAAAATAGCATCTCATATATTCCTTTTTGTGGAAAATACATTACAATTACCTATTACCTTCATGTGAAACAGGTATGACACTACTGTACCCTCTCAAACTGGGTTGCAATAGCTTTCAAAGGTTCCCCGTTTGGGAGGCATTTGATTACGTTTTTAACAACTTCCCTTGTAAAGCCATCAGCTCTCTCCTTAATTTTTCTTCACCTCTGTGTCTCCCTAATTTTCAGGGGGTTTGTTTTCAGTACACAACTTCCGCTCCGTACTTGCATCTGCAATTCCCTCTTTTTCTCTTCACTCTCACTGGTCTTTTGTTTGAGTGCTGCTTTGGCGATCCTCCCCAGTCGCCCCTCCTTGTGTCGGAGCACTGAACTGTCTACAGTAGTAGCTTTAACAAGCTAGACCTTCTCTGGTCTCTTTGAGCCTGCTGGCATTTAAGCTGCCAAAGAGACAGGCTTGTGGGAGTCTGATCAAAAGAGTCTGATCAACTTCTCTCACCAAGACAATTTAATTAGTTTACACAAACCGGGCTCCCAGCAGAGAGAGAGACAGAGAAGGACGGAGGGTGGCAGACAGGAATAGACAGAGACAGTGAGAGAGAGAGAGAGGGAGATGCAAATGCATCAGAGGCTTAATGAATCCGGCTTCCCACGATACTGCTGTATTCAGCACCAAGCTGAAAGCACATCTGCAAACACACACACACACACACACACACACACACACACACACACAATCCATGCAACAATTAACATGGTAAACAATAATTAGCATCTATTAAATGCTAATAAAAAGACTGATAAGTACAAACCCCCACTTGTGGGATACTCTAGGACAACAGCCCATATTATGTCCAGCTATCTGGTTGAGTAAGTAAAGCAGTGAATTCTCTCCCATTCTTGACTGACACCTTTTCTGTGGGTAAGAAATAACATTAAGTAAGCTATCAGTGTCAGGTGTAACAACTTATAATAAGTAATTCACCACTGCTTATTGTGGTATTGTAACAAATTGCTGGTGTGATTATAGCTAATACAGCCTTGAGCAGTATTTCTTCAACAGTTCAAGCCTATATGTAAGATATATATATATATATTTATGACTGTCATAACCTGTTTCAAGGAAACGACTGAGACATCATCCATCCAGTAACATTGTCATCTCAATATCCATCTGTATTAGCACTGCTTCGTATTAACTTTGGTGTGCATGCTCCTTATAGTACTAGAAATAAATATTGATACTACAGCGTCAACGGTGCAGTGCATTGATAAATCAAAAATAACCCTCACTCTACACTGCAGTCCCACCCACACCACCCTCCCAAAAAAGAAATCCACAGGTAGGTAAGCTGATGTAGACAGGGAACTGGGAATTTGTGATTGATGCTTGAAGAAATCTCTATCACAACACAACTTTATCACAAAAAATCCAAATGACTATGGTGGCAGTAAAGTATAAGAGCCTTGTGTGGTAAACAGTGGTGTCACAGCAAAGGATTAAAACACGCATACACACACAAAGACAGGCTGAACTGCCTTGATATTTAGAGGCCTTTTACCTATTTTACCAGAGTGACCATGCAGAGTGCTGTAACGCTGGAGCAGAGAGGCATTCAGTTTCTCACTTAGGGGCCTATTTTAAACAATTACACGCCCTTTTCCTTTTGTATTTAATGGATATACTTGTTTCCAATCTGTGCTGATTAGTGTTAGCATATTAGCTAATGCTAATGTTAAGAAAATGACTGGCCTACATGGAATAAATCTGTTTCATCTGTTTAATGGACAGATACTATTTATCTATGATACGGCCCTGTGGGATCTCTCACATCAAACTTCTTCTATTCACAGCTCTGCCCTCTGACCTGAAAATGCATGTGCATGTGTGTATATCTAGTTAGGGGTGTGCAGAAAAAGAATTTCACTGCATGTAGCCTATGTGTATGCATGAAAGTTCATTCATAAACCTGTTTCCTCCTTTGACATATCACGTATTGATACACAGCAAAACTAATCAAACTTGCTCTGAAAGGTAGGCTCATGAGTATGGCAATGATCAATCAACTGTCAGAAAAAAACAGGCTCATTCTTGCAATAGGCCTATACTGGCATGACAGTAGGCAATGAATGATCGCTGCACCGGATCACACATTGACATTTATCATTCATCATCATTGACAAGGACTGAAGGCTGAAAACATTCTTATTATTGACTGCATATTTAGCACGTATGAGTAGGGGCCATTACACTGAGTATAACATCTGCTATTCTATTCCAAATAAATCAGCTTGATTTATGAGCTTCGCGTTCAGCACAATCATCCAAATATTCTTCCACAAGTCCAAAATCATGGAAGTGATACCTAGTGTCCATCGACAAAGCAGCAGTACAAACGCACACTTAAGTTTTGCTCCTCAGCTCACTTTACTCCCTCCTCTTTTGTGTGCCACTTTGATGTTTTCGTTGCTGAACATCCCTTTTCCAGCTGCTTACCACTTTTTCGCCAGCTAGCACGGATGCAAATATGGTAATGAATCACATCAAAGTATGTAAGATATTTTTACACCATCAGGCCAGTGTAAAACTGTAACATCTTATTTTGTAAGTAACAAGCCCAGCATGGTAGACTAAAAAAAAAGTGAAGGAACATGTCAAGAAATATGTCATGGTAGAAAGTGGAACAGCCACTGCTCAATCTGTCACTAGCCATCCCTCTGGAGGAGATTCCTGGTCAAGTCTGTGTCTGCTGACCTGAGCTGGTTAAGTCTACTTTGTCACATATTACTACATAGCAGTATAGCTAACAGTATACACCCAGTGCCAACAGACATAAAAGTAGCATATAAGAGGAGGAAGGCTAAATGAGTCCTACATCCAGGGGGGAAACAAGAGAGGGATGCTGCAGGTGCCAGCCGATGTCTAGAGAAGGGAGGGAAGGAGGGATGGGCCACTTACTTAAATCTAGACAATAAAAACACAGATGAGAACAACTGCTAGGAGCATCAAGTGTTTCATATTGCTTCATTATCTGTGTAGAGCTACAGCTGTACGGGAAACTTCAGGCTGAAACCAAACATCTAAACTAGAACCCCTTTTAGTTTGATTCCTCTAACTATCTCTACAGAAGGTCTGTCTACCTGCTGTAGTGTCTCAGAATTCATGCAGGTGCTCACACACACATGCACACACACACACACACACACACACACACACACACAGCACATTCAGGTGCAGATAAGCCAATGTCTGCAGTGTTCGCAGAAAGAGGGTGGGAGAGTTATCTGAAGTAGGCAGGCAGTAAATTATTCCCCCGACAGACATACCATCTACAACATGTTTGTTCACCTGCCTTTGTTTCCCTCTTCCCCGGTCATGATAGCACTCACAAAGCAATAGTAACCCTGGCAAAAAATAACCTCCGCTTAAAAACATGCGCACACACAGACACCGAACCAATTTCCTGCCATACATCTCTTCATAGCAGAGACGGAGCCCATTTTTCCATTTGAGTCAGAAGGTGCATGAAAAAAAGACAAAGGGATGTCCTGTGTATGGCGATCTGATTTCCTGATTGTGTCAGTGGCTGTTCCAACTACAGATTCCCGGTCAGTTCCTTTGTTTATAGCGGCGCTGACAAGAGCTGGGGAAATGGGAAACTGTGTGTGTGTGTGTGTGTGTGCGGTTGCATGCATATGTGTGTTTTCATTACTCATGCGTCTTAATAGGAAGCAAATCAGGCCTTCTGCAGTGACGCCAGCAGAGCACAGGACTAAATGAAAAACAAACTTATTCAGTGTGAGCCGCAAGAACCCACAACATTTACCCTGATTAAGTAAACATGAGGAGCAGATACAGTCTGGGTTTTCTCATGTTACTCACTGAGTAAGCAGGGTGGGCAGAGTGGTCCTGTAATGGGCACAGAAAGGTGTACACCAACGGTGTTTGTGTTACTGCACTACAGAATCAGAGCACATAATAGTCAAAGCCTATGGAATATTCTAGACTCAGCAATCAGCTGGCAGGGCAGGTTGTGTGCTGTGTGATGTTTGTGAAACTGTTTAGGAGAACATGAATAAAAGGATTTGTCAGTGTCCCGCAAGCAAACAAAACCAAGTCGATATGCACACTAGCCATGTGGTTGAATAAGCACAGCATAATGCGAAACAAGACAAAGTGCAGATTGTCCTGATCAAATAAGAACAAACAATCCTGTACTGAAAACAATCCCAGCACGACCGGCACTGCGCAGTGGATTTTACCCTTTGAAGATTTGTCGGCTTAAATAATTACATCTAATTGCTGACAGATGCAAAGGCAAATGAACCGCTTAAACAGGCAAAGAGGGATTGCTTATGGTGACTGCACTGGGTCAGGGCTTCTATTGGATTCTGCCGTTCACTATTACCAAAGAAAACTCACTTTCTACAAAATGGGCCAATTTGTTAAGCTGTCTGAGACTAGCAAATCACTCATTTTAAGCAAAGAAAGAAATCAGCTCTTGGCCAGGCATAACAGGGATTATTCATAAGGCACAATACAAACGGCTCGTTAATTTCAACTGATTGATAAATTTACCCTGACAGTGATTGCTGCTTGGGCCACAGCATGTGGGAAGACAAAAACTATACAGTGATCATTTAAGGTAAAACTGCAGTTCAAATTATTTGAGTTAATATCTTCCAGTTCCTAATTACTGACTGTCTACTGAAAGTACAGATTCTGAGGTTTACTAGGAATAGATTGTTATAATAAATACACCAGTATCACAATAACTGAAACCAGCGGCAACGTGCCCATTCAGATTTGGCCAGATTCCAGATTTCGCTTTCTCAGAATCTATCTACATATAAATAGTTAAACTTCATTTTCTTTCTCTCCAAAACTATATCGTAAGATGACTGTATATTCACTCAAAAGTATGCTTTAAACAGAATTCTGGTAATTAACTCCCCCTTCTTCCCTGTTTGGTTCATTCCTTTCTTCCAAGAGTAAAGATCCTAAATCACACTGGAGATGTAAACTGTCACTGGTAGTGAGAGATTTTGTATTTTTTGTTCATGAGTTGAGTGATGGAGTAATCAAATGGTGTGAACATGAAATGAAAAAAAATGATCTACAATTAACTTTGAGTGGGTACTTTCCATGAATTAAGTATACCTCCAATTCTCTATCCCCTTCTTGTTAGCTAGACAACCAGCCAGCTACTGATGATCAGTATCTGGTTGAGCAGAGTCTGGTCCAAGCATATCCTGAGATAGCCAAGACGTACCAGCTCATTATCACACTACCAGTGACATCCAGCAAGAGAGAAGCGTCTCCTCTTTGAAGTTCATTAAAAGCAGACTGAGCACCACCATGCTGCAGGAATGAATGTCAGATCTTATGGTCATTGCGGTTGAGGCAGAAAGAACCAAATCTGTGAACTTGGAGAGAGTGGGAGATGTTAAGTTAGCTCCCACTACAGTTAGTCATGAGAATTATTTCTTATTTCTGAGAGACAATTTTATAAAAAGTTAATTTGTTCTAAAATTTATGTCATGTTTTGTTTTTCACTGTGTACGCCTCAACGTCCTGACCCTGAATGAAACCAATTAAGCTATTTTCAAAAGTTTTTTTTACTGTAACCAAAGAAGCAAAACAAAATCCAAGGTACTCTCCATAGAAAAAGGTTAAAGGTTAAAACATTTATTCCATTGGTTTATTCAAAGAGCTGTACACCCGTGGTAACTAAATGAATGTGTGAATCATAGGCTGCATCATTACACAGGAAACATGGTGACAGGGGTTGCAATATCTCCATTTCTTTTTTTATTATTATTTCAGTTTACATTGCTGAACAAACACACTTGTTTACATGTTCCCCTCTGGCCTTTATCTGTATCATAACCGCCTAGGGAAATTAAAAGACAATTTGGAACTGATATGAAAGGATATGCAGTTCAATTAATTTACATGACTACCTACTCAAACCAATAGTATCAATAGCTATTCTGGTGGAGACGGACATTTTCAGAAAACTGGTTTACACAATAAGTGATGAAAAAATGCATTGAAGAAAGCAATTTCAGCGACCTAGTCTGGGATACTAAGGAGTGACAGGCCCTGGAGAGAGTGCTGTGCAGTGTAGGTGAAGTTACTCTTTAATTCATGTTGTGTACATATAAATGGCAAATAATCTAATTTGACATTTAAATAATTAACAGATTTCCAGTGCACCACCTGACAAGCTGACCTCTATGCCGATCTTCTCTGTGGGGACCGTAGAGGCAGCTATGTCCTTCACTGGTGTGAGGTCCCCCCTGGTCCCCCTCCCGTGGCTGACGCTTCCCACTGGGATTCAGCCAGTTTCTCTTTAGCTCGCCTTACATCATTGAACCTCTTCTTACACTGGGCAGCAATTCTCAGTGGACCAGAGGCAGAGGCATTGACAATCTGTGTTACCTCTTCCCAAGCCAATTTTACATCATCAGCCCTTGGGGGCTTCTGAGGTGCTATAAATGTGACTGTGTCGAGTCTGCACCTCCTGGACAAGAATATCTGTTTCCTCTTTGGTGAAGCTTTCACAGCGTTACCAGTAGGGACTTGGCGCAGCCATGGCAAAATTGTCAATCTATAATTGTGTGACCTCACTGCTTTTATAGGGGATGAAATGAACTGATTTGATTGGCCAAAATTAGACTGGACACGCCCACTTGGGCCATGTGCCCTAGACTTTAGACCTGCGCCTTGATTCTCGAACATAGAGCCCCATGTCTTAAATTATTCTATTTTTGATAAAATCATCTAGTGGGGGCACTGTACAGATCATGCAATACTGGTGACCCTGGTATAGAAGAGGAACTATTTCAGTTTCATCAATATTTGAACAGGCCCAACCCCAACACAAATGAGAAAATACATTTTGGGGATTTGAAAATCAGTAAAGACAATCTGGAATTTCTGCACACCTCAATCTTTAGGAAATCTATAGACAAAAATGCAATCCTGCATGCAGACTGTTTTCATCCAAAACATTTAAAGAACATACCATTTGGGCGATATCAGAGAATCCCCAGAATCTACGATAATGACTTTGAGATTTTGAGGTTAAATCCAGAGATTTGGCAACTCAGTTTGTCAACCGGGGATACAAGAGAAAAGTCCTCCAAAAAGCAAGCACAAAGGCCAGACAACTTTAACGCTCAGACCTTTAACAAATCAGTGCCACAGGATACTCTGGCCAGAGGGTACTTTGTAATGCAGTATAGTACTGAAACTGAAAAAGTCAGACACATTAAAAAGAAAAACTGGAGGATTATTCAAAGTGATGACTTGTTGCGTGACATTTTCCCTGATCCGCCAGTAATCCACTTAAATCACCAGTAGTCAGATGAATTAGTACATAGCTATCTCCCAGCTACCTCTAAGAGCACCTGGTGGGAGAAGTCCAAGGGCTCATTCAAATGTGGCCAATGCAATCATTGTGGGAACGTATCACAAAGAAAGACATTTTTTGATACTGTTACTACTACAGAATGCTATATCCAACACTTCACTAACTATAAAACTGTTCATGTCATTTACAGTTTTGAGTGCACTGAATGGAAGCTCTTTAACATTAGTCAAACTAAAAGAAGACTGCAGGATTGCCTGGCTGAACACAAGTATGCCATTTAGACTTAGACAGACTTTATTGTCATTCAGTATACACAAGTGTACGTTGAACGAAATTTCGTTGCAACAGGCTCAGCACAGGATTAAAAATATGTAAAATATATAAATATGTTGTGAGATATTGCAAGTATGTAAAAATAAACAGCAGAATATATTGTAATATATACAAAATAAAACAGCAGAAATATACATCAGAAACATACACAAGGATATTATAAAGTGCAGTAGTGGAAAGTGACCTGTGGTGTTAACAGTAGTTAACAGTAGTGCAAAAATGCTCATTTAGAGTTCAGCAGTCTGATGACCTGGGGGAAAAAGCTGTTACAGAACCTGGTGGTCCTGCACCGAATGCTGCAGAACCTCTTTCCAGAGGCCAGCAGGGAGAACAGACCATGGTGGGGGTGTGAGGAGTCACTAATGATGTTCCTGGCTCGGGACATGCAGCGTTTAGGTGCGATGTCCTGAATAGAGGGGAGAGAAGTCCCAATGATTTTCTCCGCTGTCCTCACCACTCTCCTCACATTCTTCCAGTCAGCGGCACTGCAGCCTCCACACCACACAGAGATGCAGCTGGTCAAGATGCTCTCTATGGTGCTTCTGTAGAATGTAGTGAGGATGGGCGGGGGTAGGTGGGCTCTCCTCATCCTGCGCAGGAAGTGCAGGCGCTGGTGTGCTCTGGAACTTCTGGAGAAAAGGACCACTAGAGTAAGTGTGGATGGAGTTAAACGATATGCAACCCCCTTGCTACGTATTAAGAATGCCCCGAAACTCCAGTCCCCTAAAGAATCTCTAAATACCTCTAAGTAAGGCAGAA
>CABFOQ010049077.1:0-19440 GCA_900660455.1 Gephyroberyx darwinii | reverse complement strand
GAAATGGAGGGATGATTGGCCAGGGAGGAGTGAAGGAACAGAGATGGAAAGGAAAACATAGGGGAGGGAGGGAGAGAGGGGGGGGGGAGAGAGACAGAGAGGGAAAGAAAGAGAGACAGAGAGAGAGAAAGTGAGAGAGACAGAGAGAGAGAGAGAGAGAGAGAGAGAGAAAGTGAGAGAGACAGAGAGGGAAAGAAAGAGAGACAGAGAGAGAGAAAGTGAGAGAGACAGACAGAGAGAGAGAGAGAGAGAGAGAGAGAGAGAGAGAGAGCAAGAGAGAGAGCACTGTAAATCCCATGGCAACAGCAACCAGAAAACAAGTCTAAAATAGGGGGCAGTGTCCGCTATTACTATAGCAACAAGAGAGCAGCATTCACTCAGCTTCAGGATTTGTTGAAAGGAGAAAAACAAAGCTTTATTCTTTACATAATTATTATTGACAGTCATTACCAGTGAATTAATTTAGTTTGGTCAGCTGTGTCTGCACTAAATTGGCCATGAAAATAAGGATTCTCCAGGTACTTTAGTCAACGGCATTGAGTGTATAGTTTAACTTCTTCCATTATTCACCCAAGTGCCTGAGGAACCGAGCAGAGGGACTATTTCCTAGACTTTGTGCAATGTGCGTTTCAGATGTCACTGTTGTCATTTTATCAAAACAGTTACAATGCCCCACTCAGGCCTGTATGTCCAAATGAGCTGACAGCTATTCATTTGACAGTTGTCAATAAAATAAAATTATGATGTCAAAATAACTAAATAATCAATCAAGCAAGGGGAAAAAAATGAAAAATGTAATTATACTTGATCATTCAGTCTACTCAGTCAAATACTCACTCAGACTAACTTTTACAATAAGACTACTGAATGTTGCCTGGGCTCCTGATCTGTTTTGACAACACGTTATTGTGTTGTATCGGTTTCTCAAAACAATCTCAATATTGTAACATAAAATGCCACGTCAATATATTTTCTCAAATTATAAACTGTATTACTATTCCACTTTACCTATGGTTTGTTTATCTGAAACATGTGCACATCTTGCCGCACACAGGAAAAAAACCCAAAACAACAACACTGGGGACGCTTTGCCTTGCCTACCATCCACCAATCAAATTACACACGTATCCGTTCCAGCCAATGACAGAGCGACAACCTCGGTGCGCCCAGCCAATCGAGCTCTGCCTGGACCACTGATGCAACTAAGATGCAACAGCAAACATACATCTCCTGAAAAACACACACATAGGATGTACTTCCACTTACGTTGACTGAATTAAATAGTCCCCACCGAAACAATACCATGCCACCTATGGCTTCATCATACAGTCTCGGCAATAAAATACAGTCCCAGGAACTGTGCGTTAACCAACTTCTTCAGCAGGCTATGGACATACATTTCAATGAGTGGTCTACGCCCTACCCCAGCAAAGACCTCCTCCAATAGCAGCCTGCGTTACTACAGTCTATGAAATGCAGTGTTGTGTAGTAACGCGCTAAGAGTAATGTGATTACTTTTTCGAATAAGTGTAACTAATTACTATTTGCGTTTGATCAATACTATTACATTTACTATTACTATAAGTCGTTACATTCGCTATCACCCTTCTGGATATCACACTGAAGCTGAATTATGCCATTATAATCACACTGAGGAAGTTGAGAGGACTTTCTCCGGGTGAGAGTAAAGAGAAAGGTAACGTGTACGAGCAGCGTAGCGAATCACTGCTCCCAGCGAGTGATAATTAAGCGATGGTGTTACTTTTGAAATTAGTAACAAGTAACGAGTAATTTATTCCATGTTTGCCCAACACTTGAGTCACAATGTGGGCTTGCCTCTGTAAACGAGCAGCGGGGGGCGGAGGAATCCACCACTTGGCCCCGGTGACGCAGTTGGTTGCTAGGTGTGAATGAACTGATGCTCTCTCTCAATTAAGCCGCTCCTCAGTCCTCAGGTTGATCACAACAAAGCAGCAACCCATCCTCTCGCGCTGCCCCGGATATCCCGAGCAAAAAGATGGCTCTTTAAAACCGTGAAGAAGTTGATCCCGAGAAGAAGTCGTGCTTTGCTTTAGCAACGCACCCCTAAGTGCTCTACGTTTTTTCCCGCAAGAATGGAGTAAGTTGGACTCTCCGCTCGTGACTTTCTATCTGTCCAGCACCTGCCAAGTTTGTAACCGTGTTGTTATTGTCAATGTGTGCATCGTCTTCGTGTAACGCTACCAAGCCCGTTTCCAGTCTTTGTCTCTTGTTTATTTCACTTCTCTGGTGTGTTGTTTTTTCCCCATTCTTTTTAATAATATTGTGCTTCCACGTGTGTTTTGTGAGGGCTTGAACCATTTCAGCACCGGTTAATGTCCAGTGCCATCTGATAGTATATTTAATGTACATGTACAGCCTTTGTGTACACATAAAGCAACTGGAGATGGTCTGTCGCTGTCCAAGCCTCTGTCTTGTTTCCATTTAGCTGTCGCATTATGGCCACTTACCTGCTAAACTGCTTTACTGGTGAAACACAGGTGATTAATTCAAAGTGAACATGCGATTGAAGTAGCTAATCTCCGTTAATGCTCTTTAATGATCCTGGCATGCCGTAGAGCGAGTTAGTCTGGTACACCTCAACAGTTGGGCCCATGACAGCGTCACTAAATCCCACGTGCTTGGAAGGCAGTTTGTGCATAGCTTTGAGACTCGTCAATACCCAAAGGACTTGGTTCTCACTTCTGTATCCATTTTGTGGGCTCGTCTTGAATAGATACCTGACAAAATGATCCTTGTTATTTATAAAGGTTAAAAGTGCACTGCTGTTACTTATTTTTCTTTTGCATATAATCCTAGACTTGATTTAGTTAGTATAAGATTATTATCCAAGGAAGTATAAATGAAGGAAATGATTTGTTGATGAGAAATAATTCCTTGTAATGCTGTGATTTGGAATGAAATCACTTCATTTCTTCATTGTTTGGCAAACGTCTAAAAGCAGTTTTACTGAAGACAGTCAGTGTTTCAGGTGTAGAAAGTTGCTGAGGCCATCAAGCGATGATATCCCTCATTCCATCACTTGACTGAAGAGTTGATTAGTGTGATCATAAGACACACCCATTTCTGAGATTCTTTAACATCCCACTGTTTACCTTCTAGGTTTCATTATGCTCACCCAGCCCTGCTCTCTGTGGCCCATCTGTCAGACCCTGCTTGCTCACAGCATATGCTTGGACTTGGATTGAATCAAAACACCAATAGACAAAATGATGGCAACATCAGCTCCTGTTTGGAAGAGTCTTCGTGTCTGCCCGGCAGACCCCCTCGCTCTCTCTCACCCACAGGCTAACCACAGCCAATCACAGGGGTGCAGGGGGGAGGTGTCAGAGGAGAGTCAGCACTTAATTGGTGAGTAGCAGCGAATACGCTTTTTTATTTTTCCTCATTTCAGGTGGGCTCGGCACTGCAGCACATTCGTCCTCCTCGAACAGTGAGTAATAAATTAGCTATGTCTAATATATTGAAATGTTGCAATTTAAAAAAAATCTTTCTATGCATATTTCTATTCTATTCACTATTGTCGCTCCAATTATGGCTTTATAAAATTAAACACGATATGTGCAATGTTGCATGATTGACATTCAGGAAACATTTGCATGACCTTTATTCTTTAGCGTTAACTGATTGCATTCAAATTAGTTACACAGATTACATCAAATTTTTTTCTCTCCTCAATAGGTGATGGTCTCACTGACTGGATGACGGAAGAAGTGGATTTTTCCTCGTACCTCCCAAACCCTCCTTCCCCTCCCTCCCCCACCAATGCCTCCCTTCCCCCTTCACCCCTTCAGAATGATATCCAGGTGCCCTCTGACTTGGAGGTCATGACCTCTCTATTGCAAGAGGAACTTGCTCAACTGGAGGACTACTTCCTGTCCGAACCACTGCCAGAGAAAGGGCCAAAGTTGGGAAAATGCGACAAGGGTCCATTGCCAGCGGGTCCTCAGCCGTTCTGTCAGCTGCCATACGCATCATACTCTACTTCCAACCAATCGGAATCCAGCCCTCTCCTTGTTACCCTAGCAACTGGAGAACTGGACCTGCTGAGTATCTGTGGGGGGCCCATTGGGCGATCCAAAATTCCTAGACACGCCCCATACAGTTGCAGTCGCCCTAATGGGTGTGGTAGGAAAAGAGTACCTGATGGGGTGAGGTTGGGCGAAGGCTATGAGAATAGTTTATGGAGTTCCAAAGCAAATAACTCAGGTAACTCAGCAGTGACCCTTACTGGTAATTATAGCTGTGCAGAAGATGAGCAACTGGTAGGGAAAAGCTACTGTCTGGGTAGTGCAGTCGAGGTCAGAAGATGCACCGTTCTACCTAAAGATGATAAGAATTGCTGTTTCAATCAAGAGATCATTGGAGGCGCAAAGGTTGTTGGTGGTGGATTTGGTTTTGGCGGGCCACTTGATGCCCCCCATAAGAAAGAGGATCTGTTAATGTATGGCATGAGGGAGATCAGTGGAGGCACCGGTAACAGTGAGGTGCTGAGCAATATCAAAACTGGTTTGGAGATGACAAAAGCCACTGTTTCTTGGAAAAACGAAGGCAGTGATGGTTATGTTCCAACACCACCACAATCTGAGGCCTATCATAGCTTCTTTAGCAACATCACTGAACCGGTCAAAGCAGAGAGTTTACAGATAGGGCAACATGATTTACACTGTAATTTTCTTGAGGATCAGGGCCCAGAGTGTCTTTTAATGGCTAGGGAGAGTCTTAACTTGGAGTCTACAGGTCACAGACAAGCATGTAGGTTGAGTGAAGGCCATTGTCCTGTGAAATACGAAGAGGACGTCATTCCAGAAGGTGGGGAGCGCAAACAGAAGAAGAGAGATCAGAACAAAACTGCTGCTCACAGGTATGTTTTGGCCTAGCTTTCTGCTTGATAGAAAATAACTATCAACACGATTTCACAAATGAAGATCTTTATTTAATTTTGCTTTTGCTTCCTCGCCCATTTCAATGCAGGTACCGCCAACGGAAAAGGGCGGAGCTAGATTCGTTGGAGGAACAGTTGCATTGTCTTGAGGGGAGGAACCGGGAGCTCCGGGACAAGGCAGAATCCGTAGAACGTGAGATCCAGTATGTTAAAGACCTACTGATTGAAGTGTACAAGGCCCGTAGCCAAAGGCTCAAGCAGGACACCACCGCATAACATCCAGCTTCTGCAAGTACATTTAAAGAGGACATAACAGGGATATTGTAGAGCTTGTTATTTCATTTTGATTGTCCAAGATTGAATGTTTTTCTTTTTTTATGGCGGTTGGGGTAATTGCATGTTTTGCAAATGTGAATTATTTTTTACATTTCAGTCTATCCAATGCTTCCATTGCTTTCGCACTCTTCAAATCTAACCACTTGAGCCTGCACTGTGAAGTTGTAATGCTTTAAATGACAATCATTTTTTAATGAATCTCATGTTGAGTGAATCTAAAAACTGAAATGGGCTTGATTTCTAGAGAACTAATATTATTCCTTATGCAGGTTTAGATTTTTGGCCTTACATTAGAGTTGATGTCAGCAATAGAACTAGACAAAAATATTTCTATTTTCAAATTTTCTTTGTAAATATCACCCTTTTCAAATAGTTGAGTTGGTCAAATATATCTTGTAACAACAGGTGAAATAGTTCAATTTGATTTTTGAATGCATATCTTTCAAACCAAATATTTTTCTAGAATTATTTCTAAGGTCCCTTGAGAAGTAAATAATATTTCAATTGCCTTGAATATTTTAAAATATTAGAAATGCTTTTGAATATTTATTGACTTTTACAAATGTGGAAAGAACCATTCAAAAAAACATTCCTTATAAACCGTAGCAAAAATTTAACATTTTTTTTGTCAAATTTGAATAGATATTTTCCAAATATTTGTTTACTCTAGTAATGCGAAAAAGTCGGCACCTTTTAAATATTCATTACTAAATGAAATTCACTTACTGAGAGTATATTTGATTTTCCTACAGAAAATATTGGATGTTTTTGCTTTTTACCAAAGTTAAAATAACAATAATTCCGGGTCTGGTAGTAATTTCCTGTAGTTTACTGTATTTCCATTAGTTTTATTAAAATTCATTATTTGTATCCTTCCAACCAGTAAGAGGCCACCTATTCTTTCCAGCAGGTGATTGTGAATAATGGTATATTTTCCAAATGACTGTTTCTGTAACCAAAAGAGAAGTTAAATTAATTATAATGCAAACTGCTTTGAAGGTGAAAACTGACATCTTATCATGCTGTTGCCAGTCTGTAACTCTTTCCTCAGTTGCAAATTACAATACAATCTATTTTGCAGCTCAGGTTATGCAATTTATCCCCTAGTCCTACAAGTGTCAGTTGATGATTCATGACAGGAGATCAGTCCATTTTTTCCATGGCAAAGACTTGATGGCTATTGACAGGTTGGTTTTCCTGCTGTACAGATATTGTGACTAGTTTCATTTTAGCTGCCTCACTCTGCATGTCTTTTCATAAATGTGTTCTCTCTGGATTAGAAAAGTTAGGATTTCAGACACCAGTGGGGGATTCTGTCTCTTTACTTGCTTGTTTAAGGCAATAAGTTTTATATGGCTGGTCTGTCTAATTTGTAACAACCTTTTGTATGTTCAGGGAGAGGAGCTTGTTAGCCTTTGCTCTGTAGAAAATTAACTTAAGAAGATGTAACTTTTTCATTAGATTATTTGATAGCTTTTGCAAAGTTCTTAGCTTTGGTGTATGAGGATGTTGTCAGAATTATTTTCAACACAAACCAACACATTTGTTGCTACTATAAATGTTTTGGCAAACCGACTTCTCCAGGGCATATTACATCAATGTTAAACAACGACATAGGATAGATATTGATTCTGTTACAATTATTTTTTTCTCCTGTTGCACAATCATTGTATTGTGAAAATCTTGAACACTATAAAACGCTAGGCTATGGATATTTATTCATATTGTTTATTATTTTGGTAAGCAATACGTCCGCTCTGACCCTTGCAATGTACCATCAACCCCGATTATAAATTAGGTAATGTTAAATCCTAAAGTGTTTCATGATAGCCTAATCTACAATAATTCGAAAGCTTTTTTGTTTGTAATTAATTTAATCGGAAACATATTTTCTTTGTGTTGTGTGTCATCGATCTTTTCTAAAATAAAGTGATGGTGTCAACAGTTCATTCTCTGTCCGTTGTGTTTTTTCAGAGCTCCTCTCACCACTCGGGTAATTTCTGGCGATCAACCAGAGATGTTTTTGCCTACACAAACTGTTGCAGATATAATATTTGAATCTGCTGTAGGCCTACAACCGAGCTTGAAAACAAGTATAAACGATTTGGATGCGTATAATTCCCTTTGTACAAATGAGATTAAACCTCCAGAGTGTGATGGACCGACAGCGGCCACTGGCCCTGTGCGGCTCGCACCGTGCCACAATTATAGAGGGACGAAAACCTTACTTGTTTTAGTGGACGACCAGCTTGCAAAATGAACGATTTTACAAAATGTACGACAATTTAACAAATAATTATGTGTCCCATTTTAATAGACTGCGGAAAACTGCTGTTTGTTCCTTTCAGCGCAGTGGTCTGGCAGCCACGTAGCCACCATGAAAGAAAAATAAGTTAAACTATTTGGACGTCGACAGGAGAAGACTGTAGGCTTATAGAAATACAATTAATGCCAATGTTAATCAACCCGTTAAATTATTTCTTCTTCATCACTAGTACTATAAGATAAGGATAATTGTTGGAGCGGAGTTTTGGATAAAACTTTGTCAGGATAAAAGCGACAATCCGTCACATCTCTCCATGTTTATCGAAGTGGTAACTGTTCTAACAAAAAATCAAACCCGCACTACAGATGTAAAAAATACTGTACTTTTTAAAAATTCGGTTATAGCTGCTCTGCATAGTTTTTCTTTTGAAATAAAGGTGATACAATGTACAAAATAAAACATGAGTACGGAAAAACTCTTAGTTTTAATTACATGCAATAAATGGTAAAGCCACATTTTAACAGTGAAAAAAAACGCTAAAAACAATCATTTTCCATGCAGAAAGAAAAGTTACATTTAATTTGTACCATTGTGCTTATATATTATTAAGACCCACTTTATCTTTGAAAACAGGCACATTTTTAGTAAAAACAAACAAACTCCTAACCAGTGTTTATGATAAAATGTCTGTAGTCCTGCAGTTCATTTAAGACAGGTAGAAGGAAAGTAGTTACCATGTATAATCTAGTGTTATATCTAGTGAAATGGTCACTCACATAGCTGCCCAATGAGCTGACGATAGTCACATTGTGGTGGTGCATAGTGTGAAGCCTGAAGAAGTTTCCTATGGGCACCGAGGGATATCAGGACCTTCAAGTAGATAGAAAGTGACAAATGTATTTTTTTTTTTAGGTGATTTAAGTATATTTGAGTGCCAGCACATGCATGTAGGAATGACTGATTGACAGAATAAATAAGCCTTAACATATTCTTCTAACCCAAAGTTAGAATACTAAATATACTAAGAACAGCATACAATAGTGATGACAGTGGGTAGTAATAAAATGGTGATAATAAATATATTGAAAGAAGATATTGTGGATTGTTTTATTCCATAGAGAAACTGGATATATTATAAAGCTTAATAGATTTTACACTTTACCTTATTCAAACAAGTAATAAAACTAACCCAATACTAACAGGGAAAAAGAGATATATTCATTAAAATATCTGCTTTCCCATGTATCCTGTTTATTCTATTACCTGGTGTATGGCGTCCTGCTGGCTGTACAAGCATAGAGTTGCTATGGCAGCTTGTCTCACTGCATGATGGGAATCTGTACATGCAGCTTTCAGAAGTAGGCTGGAGACGTCTTCCTCCAACAACAAGGACACCCCATCATAGACATTTACCAAGTTTCCTAGGGCCGCGCAACAGTGGCGTCGTGTGAGGGCATCAGGGTCAGCAATAAGAGAAGCCAGCATGGCTGCCGTCCTCCGGGCTTCTTCCATCCACCTGCTCTCCTGCTTGTGGTCCACTCCCTGTTCTGGCATTGGAGCCAAATCTGCTCCTACCCCAACGTGTGAGCACTGATGTTTATCTTTGTCCTTCACTTTGCCCCACCCTGTAATGTCACTGCCCTTTCCATTGGACCTTCCCATTTTAAACCCTGCCTCCCCAATACATCCCAACCAATTCCCTACTGCCCTGCAAGCCATCCGCCGGACAGGCAAACATGGATCATGAAGACAGTCTATCATATCTCTGAAAATGGCAGGCTGCAGGGTGGGCAGTGTGGTAGGCCTAAATGGATCCAAGTTTCCCAGCAGGCTGCAGGTGGCAGCCCGAATCCGGTCATAAGAGTGAGCCAAGGCCTGGTGCAGCACTGTGGGTTCCAGGTGGAGCTGAAGGCAGGCAGGCCGAGGGGAACAACGGGCAACCTGGGACAGCAGGGTTAGGAGCTCCACAGCAGATTCCCAGAGTAGATCTGGCTGCAGCAAGGCAGAGAGCAGAGAGCTAGCAGTTCTGGTTATTGAGGTCTGATCTCTGGAGGCAATTAGATGAGTTTCCCTGGGTGGGGAAAAGAAGCCACAGGCCCCAGCAGCTGTTCTGAGGCATTGGACCGAGGGCCCAGGGTCGCACAGGAGCAGACGGCTCAACAGTGAGAGAGGCAGCTCTAGTAGCGGATGAGGAAGGGTTTGGATCACCTGCCAAAGCATGAAAGAACATCATCCAGTCAAGACATCACAGATCAAACAGCAGACAAGAAACAACACAATGCTCTCCCAAGGGTACAAAGACATTAAGATTTAGCATGTGCCTGATGTGTGCCTATTGCAAGAGTTATCCTCTGTTGCATCAGCATGTGCTGTTTATATTGGAGCACAGGAAGGCCCTAACCTGCAGGAGGCCTGCAATAATGCCACAGCTGTCATACAATTGAAGAATCCTGGACAGGGTGTTTGAAGGTAGATCCAGGGCAAATGGAAAGCACAGCAAGTGGCAGCTCAATACAGACAAGCTGTTATGACTCAAATCCTCCCGAAGACTCTCTGGAGACCCTTCAGACAACAAATGGAGACTGTAGGGTATAAAAAGTGTTCTTGTTAGCTCCAACCATGGTAACTGTGCTGCTATAAGACTGATGGCATAGATTAATCAGTAGGTGAAAGAGTACTTCCGTTCCATAGGAAATGATGAACACTAACCAATCTGTGTCAAGCAGTTGGCCAAGGGTGTATACACATTTTGATTCACTCTCTGAGAACAGAGGAACACATGAGTGTGGATCCTTGGTGAAGACAAGCAGCACGGTAGAGAGGAAGGCACACAGCCCTGATGTAAAAGGAGAAAATTATGTCAAATTTGTAACATTTAAGATTCACTTTCAATAGGGTTGAAGTTTCATGGGACATAATTACCATTTGCCGAACATAAATCTGTGTTAGGTGGTGTCCTTGCTAGTGAAGTACCAATTATTTTCCAAAGGTCAAGAAAGAATTCTGGATCTAAAGATGGAGATAGTGGGCTATTTTCATCCTGATGAAAGAAAAAAGGAGATTAATTACAATTCTAACTATCAAAACTGTTCAGCCAATCGTTTACATTGAATACATTTTATACTGTCTCTTTCAGTTATTGCAGCTGTTCTGCCTGTCTGTCTGACCTCAGAGAGTTTGTGTAGAACCAAAGACAGGAGGCCATCGCACAGTCCCCAGCCTGAAGGTGGGGAAAGTTGGGGCTGAGAGGGGCAGAGGAGAAGCAGCTCAGAAAATATACATTACAAGTAATGTTGATGTTAAGATGTTAAATACATCAGTGCAAGTATACAAATCACTCTGCATAGACCAAGTACCTTATATGAGTCCAGGAGAAGGCTTTTCAGCAGGAGGATTACATTATCCATACCAACATCCACAGAGACTCCATGTTGCGTGAACATAGACAAAACTGAGGCAGCCAGAGGCTTGAGGAGAGACAGCAAAAACAATGTTGAGAGACGATTGACCAGCTCACTGTTCACCCATTAAGTGGGAGCCAGAGTGACTGCATATTGTATGAAGCAATGGAGCATGGAGGACATTAGTTTTCTAATAACCAACTTCAATAGGTACTTACTGCCAAAGGATTGGGGTCTGATTGGTTAAGAATCTTGACAAAGGGCTTGGTGAACTCTTCCAGTCTACAGTAAGAGAAGAGTTGATGAACCATATACTGCAATACGTGTTAAAGTGACTGCAATAAATGTAACTGGTGTATATACATGCAACAAATAAAAGAGATGAAAACATGCTTCAGTGAGACGTAGAAAAAAATATATTCAAACCTGTCCTCTCCTTGCACCCAGTCACAATGCTTGTCCCAGTAGGCCAGGAGCACTACAATCATTTCCCCAAGCACTGTCCCACTCCATGGTTGCTACGATGTAAAAGAGAAAAAAGTACAAGAAGGTTAGCAATAGCGTTGCTTGATGCGTCACTGTGAAGTCAACCAACAATCTAGTGCTAAGTATGGTTCCACTCCTGTGAGTATTAACCTTGACAACCACTGGGTTTCCTACAGCGTCGTGAACCAAATCAAAGAGGGTGTGGGGCAATCCAACTTCACAGCCAATTTGGTATGAGTTCTCAAGGTCAGAGGTCAGGATTAGGTTGCGTAAGACCCTCAAGGGTTGGTGAATCAGCCACGCCCCTTCCAGAATGCCATCTGCAAGCTGACCAAAAAAGAGAGAATAAATGGTATATTGCTCCAAAGTAGATATCAATACTCTGTTCAAATCAACTGTATTCAGTCTATTTGACGTATGCCTGATTACCTGGGTTTTAAATGCCAGCAACTTGTTTTTCAGTTGAGGAATAATGGCTTTGTGGTTTGATGGTTTGGTCTGCTGCCTTGGGTCTGTTTCTTGGGCCAATCTCTCCCACTCTTCCTCACTGTCAACATCCTGATCCTGAACAATACATGGTCAACAGGACATTAATGGAGTGCATATGCAATCCTTTCTTTTAAGCTGACACAACCAACGTCTTTATTACCAGGACAAGTTTGCAACTGGAAGTCAATACGTCTTCTACATTATGGAAAAAGACAAATTTTCAGGGTGGACCATCTCTTTTGCTTTCATTACCAGAAGATTATCACCAGCAGCAGCAGCAGGGGCACTGGCCTGCCTATACAGTGTAGGCCGGCTGTCCTCACTGCACCTTTGCACTAGTCGTGGCCCAACTTCTACAGATGGGAACTCCTGCTCATAGTCCCTGCTGATCTGACCCCTGCAAAGGAAAAGGCACTACCTGTAAATACACAGCTGAGTCTGTTCCACCACTAGTGGATTACATTGATGTGGTGGCTTGACGGTAGCTCCTCTTTAACATTATGTGCCATATACACCTGTGTTTTGATGTCACTCCGGCTCGATCCTTTGAGTTGAGGCTTAGACTGGCAGTTGCCTGGATCATATCTTGATCCAAATGACCTGAGCTAACGGAGATGTCATTGGAGCGGGGCTTGGCTCTACAGGACGTTCTTGCTGCTGGCGAGTCGGCCCTTCCATCTCCCATCCCGCATGTCCACTTCTGTCAACGTACACAGAACAGCTTAGAGCTCCTCCATAAATTTCTATGTGGTTGACTTAGTTTATGAAAAATATATTGGTGACTTATTCACACTATCACCACCTACCTCTTTCCTTCTCTTATCGCTGCCCCTCTGTTCCCTGGCCTTGCGCAATAATCTGCTCTCTCCAGAAGTTGGTACCGTTCTCTCCACTGCTTGCTGGTGCTTGAGCGCCAGCATGTCTGGGCTGGGTGTGACTGTTAGGGGGCTGAAAGCACTGGAGTCTGACACTAATGACATTATTATTGGGAAAAAATAATAACAGTCAGACACAAGCATAATCTCAAACAGTAACACACACAAATGTTAAAATTCATATTATGTTTAGGCCCTCACCTAGAACCCCATCAGCCACAAAAGGATGATGCAGGAGGTCTGGCCAAGACAACCTCTTCTGGGGGTCTTTGGTCAACAAACCTTTCAGGAAACTCTGCCAAGGCAAAATCAGATAAGTTACAAATAGACCATAGCATTCTGCTAATCATACATGAGGTAACATTAATGTCTTGTCTCTATTGGCTCTGTTCAGCTTGGCTGGGGGAGGCCCAGTTGTGATATGGTATGGTTTGCATCCCCAGTGTTTAGTCAGTTTGCATCGGTATTTAAAAATAACAAGCACGTCTTCTGCACTCCAAATTAGCATTTAGTTTCAGCACTAGGTTTGTGGATTGCAGCTAGCTCAGCTGTGTTCTAGCCAGGTTTGGCCAACTTCTAAATCCAGTATAGATGTTGGCTTTTGAGCCAGCCAGGCCATTGCACGGCTAAACTCTGGCCAGTGGAGACAAGGCATAACACTAAAGTTGTGCTGTACCGTGCAGTTCTGGCTCATAGTGTCTGGCCATTTTACTGGGTCTCTCACTATAAGCTGCACCAGCTGGAAGATGGAGGTAGTGTAGAACGGAGGTGCCCCCGTGTGGAGCTCATAAAGAATGCAGCCCAGAGACCAGAGATCAGCAGTGTGGTCATATGGCTTCTCCTCCACCAGCTCAGGAGACATGTATAGTGGTGTTCCCTTGATAGAAGTCACGACCAAGGTGGAGACACTCATAGCCCTGGCAAACCTACAGGGAGTTTATATTACATGCACCCAAAAATATGTTCAAATATATTTCTGCAGAAATAATTGCCATATTTAAAATAATCAAAATCTACTTACCCAAAATCACAAAGTTTCACCGCCCCACATTTTCCCAAAAGAATATTTTGTGGTTTCATGTCACGATGAAGAATCCGATGTGAATGTAAATAATACAGAGCTGAGACCAGCTGGCAGGCAATCTCACGGACCTTGGAAGAAGAAAGAGAACAAGTAGCACATGTATTTCAAATTAAATAATGGTTAGTCAGCTTTCACATTTTGGCATACATCTGTGCACTGAAACTGAATACCTGGCTTTCTGGTAAGCTTCCATCGTCCTCAAGAATCTGGAACAACTCACCCTCTGCATACTCAGTTACAACCACAACCTATTACAAACAAATACAGGATTATGGTCATGGGATTATCACCACAAGTATAAAGACAAGTAGTCGGGTGTAGTATGACGGTTTTAAAAGAAAAAATGGCACCAGGGGATCAGGATAAACATACTTCTGTTTCAGTCTCAAAGCTGTCAAACAGCTGAACAATGTTGGGATGTTGAAGTCCCCTCATGATTTCAATTTCCCTCTTGAGACATCGCAGCTCTTTTTCAGAGCGGCCCACCTTTGGAATAAACTTCAGGGCCACCACCTTAAGGAGACAGATAGAGAGATGCTGCAATTAGACAGCTAGACATCTATCTAACTAGCCCAGTAAAAGTATATGCATATACATATAACCTAGCATTTGCTTATATTGGACATGTCAACCTTGACTGGTTTCTGGCAGCCAAGGAGAATTAACATCATACATTACTATTCGATCCAGAGCTTCATAATTCACTTTAAAAAAATTCTTTTCAAACGCTGAGCTGCAGGCTACTGTTAAATATGCTTTTAGCTGGAAAGAAGCATTGTTAACAATTAGCCAAGTATTCAGATTAGATGTTAGTAGTACTGGGTTAAGTTAGGGTAACTACTTAGCTACTTACTTGGCCAGTAAACCTTTTTCTCCCTTTGTAAACGCGACCAAAGGAGCCTTCTCCCACCAGCTCCAACACATGATATGGGTTCATGTCAGCCTTGCCGCTGGTACAACTAGAGAGTTTTTGAAACTGCGACCTGTTAGCTGCGACACGTAATTTAGTTTATGTCCGTGTTGCCAGCCTTTGTCTCACCCTTTACCTGCAAACACACATGTGTAACTCTTATATTAAACTACGTCTTAATTTTACAAGTCGTGTGTAAAACATACCATTTATCTTTGAGCAAGCACACAGTTGTCAACGTGCTGCGTTCCACAAATGGTAAAAAACAAACAACGCGTAGCTAGCAAGTTCATCAGCCGTTTCATAATAATTACAAAAGGTATAGTAAAGTTCGAAATGTCAAGACCATAAACTTGGTTTTTATAAATGCAATGTTTTAGATCATTTTTCTTAACGATGAACTGCTGTTTTTATCATTTGTCCACATTGCAATGCAAAGGTCTAAACTGGCTTCCTTACGGGCAACAAGTAGGCATGGGTCCTTAGCATAGCAACCGATCGTGCGTTCCTAGTAACTAGTAACCATATTTGGTTGTACATTACAGTTTTTCTCAGTCGCTTTGGTACATTTCTCAGACCAGAATTGAAATTCTCAAAACTACTTGTTCAACCTCCACATCATCTAGTCACTCGTGAACATCATAAAAGCAACTTCTCATTCTTTTGAACAAATTGCAAATGCTTTGGCACATTCATGCAAATGATTATGTACAATTGTCTGTTGTTTCCTACATTATCAATTGCTTATGTCGTGTTGATCAAAATGTATTATATTGGTCCTCTGTTGAATAGTCTTACCCCCCAAAACATCTAGGCATTAGTTCATTGCATAAATCATTACATACAAAATGGTTGAACCAGTTGTCATAATCTGTCAAGCATATTTTCTATACATTTCTATTAGACTTTTTTTGTAAATGTGTCCTGAATTGATCTCAGGTGAATCTTGACTTTCGCTACAGTTTTTCTCAGTTGCTTTGGCTCAATTCTCGAATGACAGTTGTAGTTGTCAAACCAATATGTGAAATTCTTCACAACATTTTGTTACTTGTGCACAACAGAAAGAGAATTTCTCATTCTTTGTTACCATTTGCAAATGTTTTAGCATATTCAGGCAAATAACTAAGCACAATTGTCTACAATTTGAACAATTATTGGTTGTATATGTCTTTGTGATCAAAATAGATTATGTTTCTTCACAGTTGAATAGTTTTACTCTCCAAAATATGTTGTCAAAATCTGCGCTGCATGTACAGTTATGCCTAAGGGGTGTTTCCTATGGTTACATTTCTAATTTTGTCTCTTTTTTTCCCCTTTGTGCTATGCAGTGCTGTAAAACAGTCTTGTCTTTTTCTTTTCTGTGTCGCAATGACATGGTCTGTCAACAAATTACAGCACAAACAGTAAAAGTGTAAATGTGAATCCTGTCTAATCTCTTGCAATCAATATCCTACATACAGTAGCATGTAACTTTGTACTGTTGAAATTGATATATGCCATACAGAAAAAGGGCAGCCTTGTGCATTTTCAATCATTGTCATCAAAACCTTCGCCATAGTTTACATCAGAGTACACTGTTATATTGACAACATGGTTAAGCATTTTGACTATCTTGTTTGTAAACAATGACACAAGGACTTGTCATTCTGATGGCACTGACATGTTCATTGACATAAAGATTTACTTTTGAGAGATGAATTTAGGATTTTGAGCAAGTTATGGGCTTTTGCAGGTAATCCATTGTGTGGTGCTGTTTGTACGAATTGTTTCGAGAAATGCACTTACTGTTTTGCAAATGTTAAGGATGATTCGAGAAATGTACCCAATATCTCTATTTGATGGAAACAAGCGTGAATCATCACACTATTCGTTTTCCAACCGCAGGAACCTGAACCTTTTGGGTACTTTTTTGAGCAGGAACCTTCTCAGCAGGACTGTTCTAAGCAGGAACCTTTTTAGTTCCCCAAAAGAGTTCCAGGTTGCTTTCCGACTGCAACGAAGTACCGTTTGATACGTCATTTAGGTACGAGGCCCCACAACAACTGCCCCAATTTCAACACGGCAAACATGGAGGAAGTTCAAGTAGCTATAGTGTTGATCCACCACAAAATAAAAAGTTGGTCTATGTGTAGAAATTGGTCTAAATCATCAAAGCTGCGCCTGAGGTGCATCTCGTTATGTTCTCTGTGGCGCCGGAGACTAATCTCATGGTTCACTCAGCTGTTGCTTGTAAACACACCCCTTATGAGACAGACCAGTAGAACTGCACTCAATCCAGTTTCCTGTTGCAGTCCGGCCCAGACAGCTCAGTTAGTAGAGCCTGAGACTCGGTCGTGGGTTTGATCCCCATGTAGTGTCAACTGTAAATTCTAAGTCACTTTGGGTAAAAGTGTCTGCTAAATGACTGTAATGTAATGAAAGTGAAATGTAAAATTCTGCAGTTTGCGCCAACCCTGCTTTGGTATGTTTATTTTTTTGGAAACGAGACGCAAGTAAGTTGAAGCAGAGACTGAACAAGCCGGTATTTAATCTGGTATGTAAAAATGGGTGTTGGCGGACTTGATTTTTGTGTAGCTTGTGTTGACCAATTAGCGTTGTCCAGGCTATGTGCAAGTGTACTGGCAATGTACTATGGTGTGGGTAGCAGGAGTATTAACAGGTATACATCTATACACTATTATAATAAATAAAGGAAGGATGTGTGCAACACAAGCGTTGTTTAGACTAACTCTGATAAAATGCCTGATACTTGATATTAAGTCCATACAAAGTATTATTGGATTTTAAACACCAAGCAGCACCCCCTGCTGGAGGAAAATGCTGACAGCACCGGGTATTCCCACGGGGTCTCCCATCCAAGTACTAACCCGCCCGAGCCCACTTAGCTTCCAAGATTAGACGAGATGGGGCGTGTTCTGGGTGGTAAATGGAGATTACTGTCACAGAAAGGCTCTTTATACATGGCTTACTTCGTAAAGCATGGCCGTGGAGCTGAGCAGTCATTTGTGGTTGCCATCATTTCAGAGGTGGCGAGTACATACTTACATGGAATGAGGCAGGGGGTGATTACACAGGTTGATGGCATCAACAACTCAGAGAAAATGGCATATCAAAGCATGTCGAGAAAAAAAAGCCCTGTTGCAATGTGGCTTTTGCTGTTTTAAATTGCATTTACATTACATTACATTTGCATTACTTTCCCTTCTTGCATGTTGTCATATTGAATTTTAGTCTTCATGTCAAACGCTTTCACTTGTTGTTCCTCACAACTGCATGGCAGTGTCATTTCCCAACAGTTTTTTTTTGTCCTGTCTGACACATTTGCTATTCCATAGTTGTCATACGCTCCTGTAATCAATCCCTTTCCTAGGTCTCCTCAGGCTGTGGCTCAGGAGGTAGAGCAGGTCGGAAGATCAGAGGTTCAATCCCCGGCTCCTCCAGTCCGCATGTCAAAGTGTCCTTGGGCAAGATACTGAACCCCAAATTGCCCCTGAAGCTGCGTCTTCGGTGTGTGAATGTGTATGAATGGTTAGTCTCCCCTGATGTGCAGGTTGGTACCTTAAATGGTACCCCCTTCCATCTGTGTGTGAATGGGGTGAATGTGAATGTATTGCAAA
Source organism: Gephyroberyx darwinii (assembly GCA_900660455.1). NCBI lineage: Eukaryota > Metazoa > Chordata > Actinopteri > Trachichthyiformes > Trachichthyidae > Gephyroberyx > Gephyroberyx darwinii. Next base: position 1,052 of record CABFOQ010049077.1, on the reverse strand, counting down.
GCGCTTTGAGTGGTCGGAAAGACTAGAAAGGCGCTATATAGGTGCAGGCCATTTACATTGTATCTTCTCAACAAGTTGCTTTTGAACTGACTGAGTTTGACTTTTGAGACTGGAGAGCCACTGTGACTCCTTTGACTCACTGTTGCTCTGTTCCCCTCCGAGCCCTTACAACAGAAATTGTTGACGTTGTTGTTGTGAAACTGTTGTTCCTATTCAGATGCATTTGTTACATTTCTTCATTCAGTTCTTATAAAGCATATATTTCCCTCATTCTCAGTTACTCAAGGAACCATATTTGGTTGTACATTAACAAGGACGTTTTGAAGAAGGCACTGGAAGATGTTATTTGCTGGATGATTACAATTGTTACTGGTAATGTTACTTTTGGTCTCCTTTATTTTGAATAACACTGTTTTTTCCATCATTTGTTATAGTACCTGTAATGCAGGACAATCTTGCCTGGAGGACGAAGTTGTAGGTGTTGTTGTTCTTGAGGAGCAGCTTACAATTGGGAAGTGGAAGACAGCCTTGAAGGAATACTGGTGTAGGCACCTGAGAGGCAGGTGGAAGTGGAGCTGGAGGATAGACTGGAAAGAATTCTGATGTAGGCACAGAGAGGCAGGTTGAAATGGAGGATGGGAGGCAGCATGCTAGAGGGTCCTGAGCTTGAAGTGAGGCAGCGTTGGGTTACGGTAGGGTAGATTTTATGTTATGTTATATGTTATGTGAGGTGAGGTAGAGTTAGGGTAGGTTTTATGTCGTGTGGTGTGGTGAGGTGTGGTGTGGTGAGGCAGGGTTATGGTAGGGTGGCCTGAGTGCATCCCGTGCGGTGGGAACGGCTCAGTTTTCTATTCACCCATGAAAGAATTCGCCTCCACTTGCTCTTGTGCTTCCTCAGTGCTTCATCATTAAGGCCTTCCTCCTTGTCATCCATTTCACGCTGAGCCTCACCCATCAGTTTGGACGTTTGTTCAGCTTCCATCTCCTCCTCCATTTTCTTGACTGCCTCTCTCCAGTCCTCTGCCATCCTCAGTTTATTCTTCCTCAACCTC
>CABFOQ010049074.1:0-12918 GCA_900660455.1 Gephyroberyx darwinii | reverse complement strand
TCTCATTCACCCACTTTCACACTCACACACCGATGGCAGTGAGCTACCATGCAAGGTGCTGCCTGACCATCGGGAGCAATTTGGGGTTCAGTGTCTTGCCCAAGGACACTTCGACATGCGGACAGGAGGAGCCGGGGATCGAACCACCAACCTTCTGATTAGAGGACGACCCGCTCTACCTCCTGAGCCACAGCCGCCCCCACAGTCTTGGACCTGTGTTAATGCTTACACCTGAATATGAGTTTACGTCTTCATTTAATGCCGTACATCTTAGACAGACATGTTGCCAGGTTGTCTAGCGCTATATAAACATAATGTCCTTGTATGAGTTACAGTACCTGATATAAAATTTTCACTGCAAACACAGGAATCTCCTATAAAGTCCTCCATCCAGACGGTTCTTCTGATGGTATTCTATAAAAATTAAGTTGAACTCTTTCTATTTTGACAGCCAACAGCGCAACAGGACATTTTTATATTGTCTTGGCTCCTCAATAGTAAAGTTCATCCAAGTGTTTGCCAGCCTTAACATTACTCCCGCTGGTCTTTTTGCGACCACTTGCAACCACTGAGTAGTGACGTAATCAGTGACGTTGACCAAGGATTGGTCTATATGAAGTACACGAGAGTAAACGCACAAAACCGGCTACTCAGATAAACAGTTTACACCACAAGACAAAAACACCCAGTGTGACAGTCAGATGGAGCATTCAGTAAACAGGCAACAGTAAGGTCAACAACTCATAGTTACACCAGCTGAGCTGAAGACAACCATATGTCTTGTAGAATGACAGTAACAGATGTAGATGTCTTTAATCAATCCATGTGGTTGATGACGGTCGAAATTTAGCCTGTGGCTGTGACCAGGTCGTCCAAGTTCAGTGATGCCAGCTTCAGCAACGTTACTTGTTGAACTTAACTCATTGCTTGAAGTGTTTGCTACGTTGTCAAAAACAAAGATTAACTTGACTTTTTAGATTTATTTGTTATAATAAGTTGCTCCTGGCAGCCTTCTTGTGTTTTTTTTTCATATATAATACATGCACATGCCTTGGTTGAGCTTGCCGCATCAAAAACAGCCTCATGGTGATGATCTAGGATCTTTTACTTCCCGAAGAACTGAATGTTTTTGTAGATTAATCTGATTTTAGATCAGTGTTTGGAGATACTATAACGGGCAGTGATTAGGAATGCACAGAGGTGGAGAAAAAATTAGTAAAATAACTGAATTTTAGGTTAAACACTAACTAGACCAGGAAGCTAGGGGGTGGACCCCCAAATATATTTTACTTTGATTTCAGCATAACATGACCTTGACAGTAAACCTTTGACTTTACGACTTTACGGGTTTTAACTGTAATTCTCAAATCTTGTCATTGCTAGCTGAAAACACAAAGTTTTATGCTTCTTAAGGGAGCGCTTTAAACTTCTAGAAGTAAAACATGCAGGTTGTGCTACCAATGCAGATTTTGTGCAGATGACATTTATCATCCCTCTTGTTATTGGTAGTAGGAAAGGGCTGGAGTGAGAAACTTATGGTAGCTCGTAGAGAGCCACCTTATGCCTAAGAGGAATGTGAGGATGCTTTATGATCCTCACATTCCTAGCGTTTCACACTCCCTTGGATTGGTTTACTATATTGAAAGGCAAAGATCAAACAACAGGGTCAGATGCAGTCGAGAAACAATGGATGATCATGTCTGTCTGTAGTCTTACCTGTCTAGGGAAGATGTGTTGTGGTTTACACAGCATCATCATCACATACTAATGACACGTTTCATGATGACACGTTCATGAATCAACTGTTAACAGCTATAACCCCTTCATCACCTATTCAAGTGATAAATAAGCCGAAAGAGATTCACCTTTCACACAGGGGCAATGACCCATGTCAGATGCTGCTCGGCTGCAGTGTGAACGGGGGGGACATGGATTGCGTAATAGTCGAGAACCTATTTGGTTAAGATCGAAGGCGCATTAGTAGAAGACAACAAGGACCGAATAACAACGGAGAATTGGAAAGATTCAGAAATTGTGGGGAAGAAGAAATAAAGCAACAAATTACCTGGGCGGATTACCTGGATTATCTACGGCAATATCACTCCTACAACAGTGTGGTCTGAATGGGTCCATAACTCAAGTAAATCCTGGAATTTGTGAGTGAAAAGGGGTGTAAATCACACAGCGGGGCTGCAACAGAGAAGTAATTGAGACCCTATAGATTTGCCCAAACAAAATTCTTGTCGGGTATGTACAACTTGGCCCACAGGAAGTGACAAATTGAGCAAACTATGAACTCCTAAACAGCAGCGAGTGAGGCTCCGTCATGAGAAAGCTGGAATCACCAACGATCTTTTTCTTCTCTCGTCCCTTTGGTATCATTTGGTATGAAGCATCACTGATCAGCCGGGTTGGTAAACATGAGTGTGTTGTGTGCAGTTTACTGACATCACGTCACATGATTTCTAGTAGCCTCAATAGGCCAGAATGCAATGCAGCGATTCTCCACTGGCAACAGCAGCGACCACTACCTCTCCACCTACACTTAGAAACCAGAGTGTTAGCTTGATATTGGATCATCAGTCAATATTTGTTTTCCAACCTTCAATAAGTTGTATAACAAACAAGGAAAAGCACATTGGTGAATATATTTGTGATTACTGATAGAGGAGGAACAATTTACAACCACTGGTTTCAACATTTTCAATTTTTCGCTTGCCCTGTTGACTGAAAGTGTCTAGTGTGGTCAAAACATGACCGAGGGGATTGTGACTGTAAATAATACAGTGATTCAAAAGAGTAAGCGCAAGGTGCATTGACAGTTCATTGTATTGGTCACTGTAGATCCTTCAGGTTGCCCATTGGCCTCTATATGGGTAAAGCCTTCTCAGACAAACTGACCCAGTGTCAGTCCTTGGCTTACCGTATCAGAGGTCTTGGGTATTTGTAATATTTGTAAGCTGGTGGTCCTGATATACATATATATGCTCACAAACTTGCTGTTAGAGGCATAAAATTGACAGGCCTACCCAGAGAAAGGGCCAAAGAACTAGCACATTTCTGCTGTGTGTGTGTGTGTGTGTGTGTGTGTGTGTGTGTGTGTGTGTGTGTGTGTGTGTGTGTCTGTCTGTCTGTCTGTCTGTCTGTCTGTCTGGGATATAAATGATGCAGAACACACTTGATTGATATTTGTTATTTTTTCCCCCCCTCCCTTCTTGAATTCAAAGAAAAACAACATCCACATAAAAAACATAAAAGATCCAAGATAACAGTCTAGACCACAGGAGAAGGAAAAATAAATTCAAAATGAAAACACTACACACAAATGGTAGATAGATGAAGTTGACGATAGATGTAAGGTGAGATGAAAAGTTGTATGGCATCGGCCTCATTTAGGCCAACAAAAAGAAAACTCCACTCAACAGCTTAAATATACTATTTGCCTTTTTATTTGCTCTTGGGAGGAAAAAGTCTGTGGGCTGAGTAATGTGGCTGTGTAGCAGTGGTAGCTGCAGCAGTGGCCAGAGAGGTGTGCACCTCGAGAGGCAAAATGAAGAGGAAGAGGATGAAAAATATAGTATCAGCTGCCTAACTTCAGGACCGCTGCACTGAAATACTTTTTTGAGCGCAACACAAAACTGTCTGTCTGTCTTCAGTGTAGGACTCAACCCATTTCACAACACTCCCTCCCTCTGTCACTCTCTGTGCTCATTTTAAACATGACTGTTTATCTCTTTATTTGTTTCTTTAACCTTAATTCAACCAGGTAGTCCTATTGAAATGGAAAATAAAACTATTTTTGTTTTTTCTATTTTTGGCTTTAGGCCAGCGAAGTGGCATTTTCGCCAGGCGCACACAGGTTTTTTTTCTCGTCTGGCATTTTGGTGATTCGTTGTAAACTTGACTGCACCTAAGTGGGAGGAGAGGCGCAGTAGGGGGGTGCGTCAGTGATGACCAAGCAGTGCACTGCAACTATGGTGTCAAGGATTATGGGAATTTGCATTCGCTTCACCTGCCTGCTCAGACAACAAATGCACCAACAAAGTGCGGGTGTGTTTTGTGCTGTGCTGTTTCCGTGGCTGGCGTGCACAAACAGATCCCATTCAAAAGCTTACCAACCCGTTTGGTGGATGATATGTTGGCCAGCTTGACTTTGATATACAGTAAATCCCTCAAGCAGGCAAAAAGACAACATTTTTCATTCTAACTATATGCACATGTGTGATTTTCATCCAACATAGAAGTATGCGCCACGACGCACAAGGGAGTAACATTGAGGAGAATCTTTTCTTTATGAAAGGCTTACTGATTGGTTAACTAGGCTTTGTCAAATATTTGGGCTAGAAAGCCAGTGGGCCTTAATAATATCAATGAACCGTTTCCTACACATGGCGGCAGTTCTCCTTGGACCAGATGTTAATCAAATGTGTCATCTCCTCCCAACCTCATTTAACATCAGTATTGTACGGCACCAGAAAGGGTTTTGGTGCCGTATAACATTTGTGGCGTTCTGCACCTCCCACACAAGGACATCAGTTTCCTTTTGGGAGAAGTTTCTGTGGCGGAACCACTCCGGACCGCTCTCCATCACCAAATGGTCAGAGCGCCACGGTGGAGACTGAAGGCAGGCGAACCACACCCACTGATAATGTAGTCCTGCTAATCCTCTGTTGCGAAATGTACTGCAGATGTGCCTCTGGCCAGGCAATCAGTCACCTCATGAAAGACTGATGGGAAAAAATGTCCTCCAATCTTTGACTGAAAACATGTTTCATCTTTGTGACAAGCAGGTTTATGTGGAATGCGGTTTGAAAAAAGCTCTAGCAATAACAATAACTGGCATGACATGGAGGCTGTCAATCATCTTGACTGTGGTCTCATGATAGTACTCCAAAACCACTACAGCTCAGAGGTGTAGTCAATAGTGTGCAGGGAGAAAACACAGTCCTAAGGGGGCCCAGAGGGTCCAGGAACTCAGGGATCAGAAGATCAAAAAGAGGAGTTAGTGCTTTGCTAAACTAGTTTTCTGTGGAGGAGGTTAGGTTATGCACTACGGTGATCAGGGCCAAGCTGAAGTCACAAACTGCATCAGTTTTCGACTTTGCAGTACTTAAATTGATGTACACGTAGATTACGAGACAGGGCCTACACTCCATAAAGCTTCATTAGATAAGATTTGTAAAAAAAAAAACCTATCTAATCTTATGAGCACTAAATCACAAAGAGCATACCACAGCCTCCAGATGTTGCTGCTACTGCTTTGTTGCGCTACAATGCATGTAAAATATAGGCTCTCAAAAGTTTGACTTCGTAGTCAAAATCAACTTAGGTTTTGGAAACGGAGCCTCACTGTCCAAGTCCATCGTTTGCATCACTGCACAAGTGCTGTCTCCATATGGTATCTCAAGTTGCAAGTCTGTTCCTTTTTCTGTTTTTGAGGCATGGATTCAGTTTTGGGAGCATATGTAACATGCGCTAACGCTGGGGTGGGGATGATCGAAGTGAGTGAAACCACCTTGACTTTAGAAGCTCCACCTGTCAACACCAAAGTGCTGTGTTGTTGGAACTAAGAGAATCGCTGAACAAAATATTGAACTCATATATGGACGGAGCTCTTTCACCGAGCTACCTCCTGGTGTGTGAATATACAGCATACCAGCCTCCAGTTGGCTGATGCTTGTTTGACCTCTGCCGTGCTGCCTGGCGTATGAGGGCACACTGTAATCCCCTTGTAACCCCCTTTGAGCAACAGAAAGAGCACTTAATATAATTCCCCTAAGTGGTACACATTGCAAAAAGCGTCACACACGAACAAACACACAAAGCCCGGCTCATACAGAGGTGCTCCTGAGCACCTAATAAACAGGTAGCACGGTTGAATCCTGTTTTAGGCTATTTCATGGCATAATACGGGCCCTGATACACAAACCTTTGATCACCCATTAAATGACACTGAGGTGATGTCATATGATGCAGGGGAATTGACTTGCAATTTAGAAGAAGGTTTACAAGGAGATAGTAGATTGTAATTGAGATTAGCATCCATCACATGCCTTTTTATATGCTTGTTTAGCCTGCAAATGTTCTTTGATAGCAGTAGTTTGATAAAATAGCTGGTCTGACTCCATCTAACATCGTGGTATGCAAGAGCTGTAAAAAGGATTTTCCAAAGGGGTTTTTTTGCTGTTTGAATTGAGTTATTGTTATCCTGCTCCATGCTGGAGGCCAAAGAGATCAATATGAATTACAGCCTTAAAGGCCTTTGACTTTTCAATTCAATTCAAAGATTCAGATGCTAGCAAACGGTCGCCACTGTGCTGCGGTTTTAACATGCTTTAATGTGAACCATATTTGAACAATAGAGTCTAATCAGTCAAAGTTAAAGTCTCTGCTTTGTTTGTTTTGTTTCAGGCACACTGTACCTTATGGTATGTCCACTTACCAAGGCCCGCGGCGTATGCGGCGCTCTACTGTGACTGACAGGGGAAGGAGGGGGGCGGGAACCCAGCGCTGCATGTGTGCACTGCAGACTGACTCTGATTGCAGCAGCTTCTGCGTGGACAGGTAATTCTATCACACGAGACCAAAAAATATATTTTGACTTTTTGAGTTTTGCTAAAGGAGACGCCAACAGAGAACAATACCTCCCCAACCCTGCCGTAGCGTGACATTTATCAGAAACATTTATCAGACTTGTTTTGTTCTGAAGTCTCTTTGTATTTCTCTTCAACAGGCAGAGGAGACCACTGCCAGCTGTGCCTAAAATAGACTAGAGGACAACAACTCTCCTCGGTGGACCTGCAATGAAATGAACGTTACAAGTCCAATGACTGACATGTTCATAGTCTGATGGTGGACAGAGGGAAATACAAATATTGTCTTTGCATTAGACATTCTTATGTTGGACAACTAGCATGTATAGCCACATCTCTGCAGGCAGACACGTTTGTTTGTACGTCCACATGCTCAGTGCCTAGATGGATGGATGCATAACCAAAGCGGAGCATGCATTTCTCTTCTGTGTTTGAACTCAAAGCGAGGGGTAACATAAAAAGGCATGCCGATGCAGTGCGTGCCTCCAGCGTTATATACCTGTCTGTTTGGCAGATGTGGACTATATTTTCCATTAGCCTATGTTAACTGAGCTGGAGGATGTTTCATATGGGCCGTGAAAGACCACATAATGTTCCTGACATACGGCTGTGTCCTGTGACATGGAGGCTTCTTCAAAAGCTGCTGCCCATAACACTGACACTTCATCTCAACTTGTTACACATCCTCGTTTGCTGTACTGGGAATCATCTTTATACTGCCTGTCAACATTGCTATGCTGACCCAGCCAGTAACTCATCATTTTTGTTGTAAAAACACATTATTTTATTAAGAATACATTATTTACATTATTTTTGTCACTGAAAAATTAAACTTATTATTTTGGTTATTATGATGCTTTCTTATGAACGAGGCTAATTTCATCAGAAAAATTAACTGACAGGAATCCCTGCTAGGTTTTTGTGAAATCTGCTTATATTAATATTTATGGTGTACAAATGCTATTTTTATACTATACCTACATGTACAAATTTAATATTAAGATATTAATATTAAGATGTCATTTATGAAATTATGGATGATAATGTGACTCAGTTGATTAACAGTCCTGTATGTTAAAGTGCCATATTAAATTTTAAAATGATGGTGTACCATACAGTAGGTTAATATAGCTTAATATACATTATTAAGCTTCTCTTTTTTATGATTGGGGCAATATTATTAATATTACAATTATATTACAATTATTAATAATCAACCAAGCAACTGCTTAACTCCAACTCATATGATAGGGAACAAGAATGAGAGTCTAGTGGTTGTTTTGAAGTTGAGCATCTCCAAATTACCCATCAAAGACTTCCCCAACAAAGCACTACCTACAATTTTTGTTTCAGCCTTTGACAAAAGGAAAATATATATTCCTTGCTTTATTTGAAATATGTTGATGCTCATCTGGCATTATTCAAGTCATTTAAAATGAAAATTACGCTCATTTAATGTAACTGGAAACATTAGTATTGTTTCATCTTCTGTTCTGTTTTAATCAAAGCCTTTTTATGTTCATATTGAATTTATGTTAAGAGACACTGAGCTAGGCTAGGTGTAGCCTATATTTGTCCCGACTGAAGCCAAATTGTCAGGAAAACTCAAAACGTGATGTCTTGAAAATCTGGCATGTGAAGAAGTGCAGGATAACACAGATGATCTATAGACATTTATCTATCAGCTCTTCCCCTAGTGTCTCTATACAAAGATCAAACTATCTATTAAAACTACATTCTTTGTATGCATTTTATAGGTCGGTGCCTGCCAGTTAAGTTAACATTATTGGGATGTAATTGGTATTTGTGCACTGTAGGAAAGTGGACAGATAGGAATTATATCACTACTCTTCAGACTCAGCAGTTTAAAATGGGGAATTGCATATATAACATACTTTGTTATAGCAACAACAACAATGTAGATTTGGTGTTAGTAGCCTAGTAGCCTATCCACAAGTGTAGCATTGTTGAGTACTAATCCGCCCACCAGTTTACTAGCGGCTAGGTGGCTAGCGTAATTTTCCAAAGACAGAGGGGGGCGTGTCTTATATTAACTAAACAAAGTCATAGATTGTTGAAATAAGCAATATGATAAGCAATCAGAAGATACACACATTTCTATATTTTTTGCTGAAAACGATATATTTCAGAATCAGAAGTGTACCGTTAGTAGATTCAAGTAATCTGTAATGTGTTACGATAGGCAGAAGTGAACCAGAGGCGGGCAGAAGTCATGTCAACTTCGGCTCGCTATGGCAGAAGATTGTAAATTGAAAACAAGCAACCACTTCATTCTCATATTCTATAACTGATTATTGTAGAATTATTGCCAACAAAACCAATTCAAGAATGTTTCGAAAAACAATTCAAATACCCACTTTGCCCACACATGCTTGTAATGACACACCAGAATGAAAGTACCAGATGAAAAATGAAATCTTTATATGAATAAAAAAAAGTTGTACTATTCATTGTGGTTGTTCATGATATTCACTGAGCACATTAAAAAACAACAGTATTTTCCTGGGAAAATACTGGTGCCTATTAGTCCTGGATGAACTGTAATCTTTTTCTAATAACAGTTGGTATGTGCCTTGCTTTAGGACCAGTAATGAAAATGGGATTGTTTGTTGTGGGGAGCGGGCCCCGTGGTACAACCAAACATGCAACGCTGTTCAGTAAAACTCAATCAAAATCAAAAATGTAGCATGTATCACTGCAGATATGATAGGTTTCTGCTCACAGTCAGTTTGTCAGTTTCTGTTGTCTATTGACCTGCCACTAAAATGACATAATTAGGCTCCCCCCAGTGGAAATGAATAAGCTGGGTCACGTGGGAATAAAAGTCACATGTACACCCCCCTCTTCCTCATGCTTTAATTGGAAACCTTTTTCCTTATGCAATCAGCAGTCTTGCTGTGGGGCCCCGGCAAATGTAACTACTACTGCTCTTTTCACATGGACACCCACCAGAAACAGTTGCATTGCACATCTGGGACTTCTCATATAAAAGAGTGTCCACATTGTAACGGGGGATATCCTTATCATGTTTCTGTGGTTGTGCCCTCCACACCAACACTTCTACCTGAACTGGGGGAAAAATGGCCATATCCATGATGGCCAGCAGTTTGGCCAGCATCCTTCTCTCTGCCACCTCCTCCAGGGTGTCCAGGTTAATGCCCACAACAGAGCCAGCCTTCCTGATCAGTTTGTTCAGCCTGTTGGTAACCTTGGCCCTGGTGTTAGCGCCCCAACACGGCAAAGAAGATGACACTGGCCATAACCGACTGGTAGAACATATGCAGCGAACTGCATATGTTGAAGGACCTGAGCCTCTTCAGGAAGTAGAGTTGGCTCTGGCCCTTCTTGTACAGGGCCTCCAGCTTATTGTCCAGGTGAACTCCCAGGTACTTGTAGGACCCAACCGTCTCCACATCCATCCCCTGGATGGAGACCGGGGTCGCCTGGGCCCTAGTCCTCCTGAAGTCCACCACCATCTCCTTTGTTTTGGTGATGTTGAGCTGTAGGTGGTTCTGCTTGCACCACACCACAAAGTCCTCCACCAGGCCTCTGTATTTCGCCTGTCCTCCCCTGATCCCCTGAGTCCTCTGAGTAGTTCTGCAGATGGCATTTTTCAGAGTTGAACCTGAAGTCAGAGGTGTAGAGGTTGAACAGGAAGGGGCACAGGACAGTCCCCTGTGGGGCCCCTGTGATGCTCAGCTAATGTACGCATTAGCTGTATTATTCAATATTCTTCTGAATTTATTAAAACTAACAAAATGTGAGATGGCAAGTCTTGCAATACCTTTTCTCTGCTTCTGAAAAGCAGACGTAGCAGGTGTGGCAATATTTCACAGTAGAATCGCACAATTTCAACTTCAAGCAGTCTTGAAATTACACTGCTGGAAGAAATCAAAACTCTGTAAAATACAGAGAGCCTCTCAACATTCGCTTTCAATCCTGGAAATTGTCAAGCAGCCTGCACGTTAAACATTTTCTTGCATCTGACCCATTTCAAGCAATACTGGCTACCACATCTGGTATGTCTGTGGCTACGGTTCCAGGTCTGGAATCCAGCTTCTTAAGATAAATATCCAGAGTTATGCTCAAACACGGACATTTCACTGGTAATGAACTTAGAAATATACAATGTTATACCCACTAGGCATTAGGAATGTGGTGATCAAAAATAAATAAATAAAGTAGAAAACACTAACAGCGTTTGTGCTGCTGAATGAGGAACTGAAAAGTCCTGGAACCCCAATAAAAGAAAGCATCCTCCTATCTACACTCGCTTTATTAGGTACTCCTACACGTTAACACAAACAGCCTGCTCCTCCAAACAGTGAATCATGTGGCTGCAATTCAATATATAAAGCTTGCAGACATGGTGAAGTGATTTTGTTCAAACAAACATTAGAATGGGCAAGATGCGTGATCTAAGCGACTTTGACCGCGATGTGACTGTTGGTGCCAGATGCGGTGGTTCTGTGGCCAAAAACACCTTGTTAACGGGAGAGTTCAGAGGAGAATGGGCAGACTTGCTCAAGCTATCAGAAAGGCCACAAAGGCTCAAGTAACAGCTTTTTACAACAGCTTGTACCTAATAAAGTGGCCGGTGAGCGTATGCTGTATAATTAGCAGCTGCAGTTGTAAATTACACATTAATTTCACACAGGTTGCAAGCACAACACATAGTGTCATCACACCATCGGGGCCTCAGTGATTATAAGCCTGGCAATTTAACTTGAAACTTTGATTTGTCTCAGGGACTTTTATTATGAAAGGCTTATGAACTCAAGGTGATGGCAAAAGTTATTGATTTTGCAAAAATAAATATTTCAATTGCAAAGTATTAGTATTTACCAGGTAAATACATGATAGGAATCGTAGATTACCAAGTACTCACAGATATAAGCAAGTAGCTAAGTACTTTAATTACTTAAAAACACATCTAGTATTACTCATACTTACCACATAATGGATAATGCTTATCCTGTCCTACACTGGCTAGGTAAGCACTATTGATATGTTTAAATGGAGGTATGGTTTCCATACCAGCCCATTGACACTGTGACACATTGACAGTACAGTATAGTACAAGAATAGTTATATTTCTGCCTCAACATGAAACATTATTTCTTATTCTTATTCTTATTCTTCATGAGACATCTGACATCGAGCAGGATTTGATTTTGATTGGCATGTCTATTTGAGTGAAACAGTCAAAAGAAAATGTACATCTGAAACAGATTTCCTCACAACTGGTGGCCAGAGATGAATTCAGATAAAAAAATAAAAAAGTACTCTGTGTCGAGAAAAAAAAGACAGTAAAACTATAAATTAAAACATCCACTAAATATATTTTACGTGTATTTTTCAAAACAGTATATGGAGTCTCTATTTTCTTTCAATGTCCATTTGATTCCTACAGTTTTAAGAAACTGTAGGAACTGGAGTGGCATCACAGGTCCCCTCCCTTTGACCTCATGTGGATGGGTCACATCCAGTATCACATTACACTTTGTCATAGTAATTCCACTTAGTTACATGTGTTCAGCAAATATCTCACATGGATATGCCCCTTACCCAAAGTGTTGCCCTGTAACTTATTATTTGATGTTGCAATCATGTGGAGTCTACAGTTTTATAGAGTCTGCTGTTTTATTCTGTATATACTACAATATATTCTGTTGTCTATTTTACATAATTGCAATATCTCACAATATATTTATATATTTACATATCCTAATCCTGTTGCTGAGCCTGTTGCAACGAAATTTCTTTCGACGTACACTTGCTGTATATTGAATGACAATAAAGTCTGTCTAAGTCTAAGTCTAAGTTTAACATGGGCCGTCTTGAGAGCGCACAAGCAAACCAGAATTTTCTTTTTGTCTTGAGGGGATTTTTTTAATAGCAAGTCAAAAACCCAAACATCGTATTTCCCAATCAAAAAAATGCAATTTGCAAATGTTTCCCTCAGGTTCCTGGTTGTCTGTGGCTTTGGCTTTGACAGGCAATTAAATGCACACTGTTTATTTTGTGGGAGGCTGATCCTGACCACAATGTCATGAGGTCAAGTGTCTAGCAGAGATCAGTCCAAGTAACACTAGCAGACCGCACTTGATACCACTGTACTGTAAATGTCGCAAACTTGACCCCTATTAAAGCTACAACATGCAACTTTTCACCTTGAGGCAGGAAGTGTTAGTCCCGCCCTCCTTCCCCTCAATTGGTCAAGTTCCATCCCCAACACTTGTCATTCATCTTGATGAGCTGTTGATGTTGAAACAGTGTTTAGTCTGAGGCTGAGGTAACCGGC
>CABFOQ010049073.1:0-38724 GCA_900660455.1 Gephyroberyx darwinii | reverse complement strand
CGTTAGTTTGTCGATCTGACCCACCACCTGCCATGGAAAAGGGAGAGCAGAGAGAGAGGCACAGATGAGATGATATAGAGAAATAAGTCTTCAGGCCACAACTGGGTCAATTAGTATTTCCAAACACTTTGTTATGATTGTTTTGTCTTACCTAAGTGCCAGATGGGATGGGTTGTCCACATTGGACAATAAAATGAGTGCCAGCAGGTTTAGACAATCACAATAAAGTACTTTAAAGTTAATTTTGTATACTTCTCTGTGATTGACACGTTACCTGAGGTTACAAAAGCTAAGAATTATTTACAACTACTAATTCAGCCATGTTTGCCTCAGACACTCATTTTCATCCATAAATCCCTAAAGATTTTCCCACAGTGAGGGAAAGGGTTTCACACACAAAGCCAAAAAAGGCTCTTGATTTCACCTACTTCATGGAAAATAATAATGTAAAGGCATTTCATTTTTGCTACCTCAAAATTAACCTCAATATTTCAGTCATCAGCAGCTACAGAGTGTTGAGTGTTTCATGAATAAAAAGCACTTCAGCTCAAAACACCACTGATTTGCTGACAGCACATGAAATTCAAGCCCCCAATACTTGACATTTTAGCACCTTTAATCAGCATGTTCTGCTCTCAAAAACAATCCATTGTAAAATGAAAACACTCAGCATTCATGTAGCTTGTAAATGATACATTTCCCCAAACCATTCAGCAATTAAGCCTGGTGTGTTGAACTCAAAAAGTTTTTTAGAACATGTGCATGTGGAATTGCAACATAATTGCAGCTGAATGCCAGAGAAAGTGTAGTTCTACCCTGAGATTTGTGGAACATGATCCTTTTTTCTGCCTCTATAATTATTTGCAGTGTTCGCTTTCTGGCTCTTGTTGTGACATCAAGTGAGTATGGTTGTATCAACAACAACAGCACAAACCCTCACCCCTGTATGTGGAATTAAAAGCCTAATTCATTCTTTATGCATAGCAACTTTAAAGGAGCAAGCGTGAGTCTCAGAGACCTGACTATACAAACATGTTGATTAAAAATGAGTACTGTTCTGCGGATGTTCTCACTGATAGCTCAGGTGATCTCCACTGCAAACATAGGAATTGGCATCCATGAGCCAGATGATCTCATGCAAACATTCCAACATGATAATTTGAATCTAACATAAATGAGCAGAAGAAAATTAAATTAAAAACAAAAATGTCAATTGGCTTACTCTACCAACTACTGCTTTCAGATAGAATAAACTTGAGAGTCTCTCTGGGACACCCCATGGAAGACGAATAGATGCCGTTACCACGTTTCTACTAAAATACCAGACTTAACATAGAGATTTTGTACCGTTGAATTAAACTATCTGTATTTGAATTTGGTTGCATGCATGGCATTGGTTCATTTTCCAATGAGCTTCTCTGTGGATATACCAGTTGTGGTGTGGTGTCCCTCATGAGTATCTGAGGTATGGATGTCTCTATTGGCAGACAGCCCAATGGGAACTGTGGGGTTGGATGAATCCACTAATCCTTGAATTACTCAACCTGTTTGCTGTGTGGTTTGCTGACTTTTTACTCATGAAGGTGTTTGTTTCTCAGACCCGGAGGAGATTGAATAGCTTTGTTTATTTAATTACTCATACCAAGAAAGGAATTTAATTTAATCAATGTGTTAAAAAAATGATCTGTCCAATGTATTTCACAAGCCTGCCATGACACTTTCTTTTGGCTATCTGTTAATACACAAGCCAATACCAATGAGGCATCTTAAACAAATACTTTAAATACAGTACAAAATAGTTTGAATACAAACAGAAAACACTATATGTAAGTATCGGTTTGTGATACGTTAAAGGAAAGGTACAATGGATTGCAGTAATGAAGTTTCTAGTCGTTAAACATCACTTGAATGTTAATCTCCCTCTGCAGTGGAACATGACCTATCTTATTTTCCATTTTGAAATTCACTCGCCAGCGTTAACAGTAAGCTCTGCCAGCTTCTACTCCTGGTTCGTCTGGCCCCTGCCTCCAGTATGTAGGCTAATTCAGCTTGATAACTGTCTCAGCTCGAAGGGTCTGCTGAATCTTTCTAGGTCACAGATGGGACCAATGCAGCAACAATGAACAGTAATCTCTGCTTTTTCTTCCAGGAAGAGAATGTGTGATGAGCGAGCTATGGAGTGAATTATTGGGTAAACAGATTGCTTTAGCACAAAGGATGAATGAACACATCAGGAGCAAGTCATTAGCAAGGGGCACAATGTGTTTGAAATAGAAAAGAGCCAAATGAGAATGTACAACAGTCAAAATGAGCATGCAGAGAAATTACAAGCATTACAGTAAAATTGCATCCTCTTTGTCAGAGTTCATTGGCCATGATGTCAGTTTGCAGTAGGATGAGGGTACAAAAATGGATCCAGTATGTTGCTATCTTTAAAGGGGAACACCACCAGGTTTCAGCAGGTAAGAGTTAGGGTTAGGGTTAGGGTTAACCCTTACACAGAAACAACAGAGGGAAGTTTGCTCATCACTAATCTGTGATATGACAAAACATACAGCTCCAGTGGGCATCACATGGAACAGATAGCAATGGTTACTTAATTGGTTGCCCTTAGCACCACTATAAAATAAAAGGTAATGTATAATAATAATTATAAATAAATAATGGTAATAATAAAGCAAATCATCTTTAAAGCACAGTTTGCAAACAAATAAAATGAAAATGCATAAAATCCTAAAATAAGATATGATGAAATAAAAAAAGAAAAGAAGGCACCACAAGATAAAAGGTAAGAACAAAGTAAGACAACATGAGGGTCAAATTAAGAGGGTCACGACATTACATAAAAGCAAGTCTATTAAGAAGTGATTAAAATGACTTAATGTTACAAATGCTTCTCAACTGAAGTAAGACTCTTTACCTGTACATCAAAGCTTAAATCAGCATCCAAATTTCTGGCAGAATCTCATTTGAAAGCGAAAGGTTAAACAAACACTGAATGAGTACACAAAGTCAGTCTCATGCTCATTGTAATTGCAATAAAAAGGATACACTTGTTGATGATATCACAGAGTAGAGTAATAGTTCCATGATTTCCAACATTTACTCATGATCAGAAATGTGTCCTAGGTCATAGGACATGCTTAAACTGACTGCTATGCTCCTAACAGCTGGTTTGATGGCATGCAACACTGTATGTAAATCTACTGGTTAAGCTATAATAAACCTCTGGAGTCAGGCTGAGCATCCCCTATGGACTTTATGGCACTATTACTCTACAAAGTTTATGATGCAGTGATGGCATATCCTTGTGACCGAAAAGCCTCCAACTACAACACAGTTATCCTGTGATGTATAAAACTATGGATTTAAGTGCTAGGGATTTGATTTTAGCTGCTGTCTTTAATTTACTCTTGATGCCTCCACTGACATTTTTATTGCCTTGTTCGTTTTCATTTGATTTTCATTGCTGCCCATTGCTGTACACTTCACTATTTTGTTTGGCATTAATAGACTGACTGGACTGATAACTTAATTGTGAATGTTGTTAACTTGTCAATGTGTTGTATGTTATCCCCTGCTGTGTCTGCACACTCTTTTTGGCTGGGCCGGCAGATAGCATCAGCCACAGTTGGCGACCAGCCCGAGAAGTTGGTCTGTCTCATGTTTAATATGCTTAACGCACTTGTGCCTGCCAGAGTCCATGATGCCTGCAGGTGTGGCTTGTCCAGCAAAGGTGTGTGATGTTTACTTGTGTCTAGCTGGCTGCCTGAAATAGGGGGAGGTTCCTCTAGTGTGTAGATATTGCCAATTTTCTCGTATTGCTCGTAAGTTAATTTGTCGGTCATGTGTTTTTTTAACCACATTAATAGTTTATCCATGTCGATACCAGTCTTTTATCAAAATGTGTCTCTTTTATCAAATTATTTTTTTGTGGCGCTTGCTAGCTTTAGCTAGCATAGAGAAACATAAGTGTTTATTTAAGGGGGCAAGTAAACATAAAAGCAAATGACAAAGCACTATCATTATTACAGTAGTTTGCATTGTGATAGATTACTGCTTCACAAGACGTTTCGGTTGCACCTCTATTCTAATAAGCTAGCTTACTCGTTTCTATTGTTAAAATGGTGGTGGTGGGGTTGTGTCAGAGACTTCTTTAGGAGGAGATGAGCTGTCGATGTTGTTGCAAATCCTACTGGTCGCCATTAGAGTTCGATAAAAGTCATAGATTATGTCATGCTGCTTTAACTTCTGGTGTCATTTTGGCATTGTGCAATTGTGCCATTAGCCGTGCTACAGCGCTATAATGATGTGAGTAAATGATGAATTTTGCCATTTTTTTGCCCTAAAGTTATTGCACTCTGCATTAGTGACAACTGAATAACTTCTGTTGACGTTATTGTTAACTTACTTTCTTTGAAGGGCATCTAGAGGAAGCCGCTTAGGATGCCACTTTTAGAGTTATGTAGCTAAACGACTGTAGCTACAATATTCTAACACCTTTACACAACCACACAACCAAACAGCTAATCTCCATCCTACAAATGCTAAATGAGCTACGTCAATGACTATGATGATGTCTATGAATCTTAGTGAGAATGCATGACAGGCACATATAAACAAGGCATTAATAAATGACATGTGGTGTGCGTGTCGGTGTGTTGCTTGAGTACTATGCATTGCCTTCTACAATGGATTATAAGGCAGAGTAACATTATACATGGGCAAGCATTTTTTACAACATAGTCCATTGTTTCTCCACAGAAACAGAATAGCCCAGCCACTAAGAGGCACACAGTCTTGTTTATACTGGCCTTGCAGTATGTGGTACACAGTAAATGGTATTGTAAATGGTATTGTATTGTCTCTGCTACAATATCAGCCAGCAGCGCAGAGTCAACTGTGGTCACAGCACCTGATTAGCACTGAGTCCAGTCATTTCAGAGCTCTCAGTGGTGCTCTAAAAGAGAGCCTGCTGAGATAGCAGCAGGCCAAGGTTTATTACTGTATGTCGACACCTGTCTGAGATGATCGGGCTGGGTAATTGAGGGTCAGAGTGAAGGAGGGCACTTGGAGCCGTGTCCCTGACAGAAAGGTACAGTGATGGGAAAGACAGGCGAAGATAATCTAACACAGAGTGACGGTCGATAATGTAAAAACTCTCCGAAGAGCCTTGTCTCAGGCGGAGTGGCGATCTCGGAAATAGATTCAGTACTGTCCACTATCATTACAAGAGTCCTTCTCTCTAATGTTCGCCTCCACTTGGAATCATGATTTATTTATCATGATTGGATATCTGTTTCTTTCCCCGAGTGAGCATCTCTCCTCCTTCAATGCTAATTGAAAATGCTTAGCTTATTCCGGTGTTATTCCAGTGTTAATGTATCAGGTGCTGTTGAAGAATGCATGCTGAGGTCAAAATCAGCAAATGTGAAAATCTGTGTAAGAAATTGCCTCTGATGAGGCGGCATGGTGTTCTTATCACACTGTTGATGTTTAAACAGATGTTTAATGGGAATAGCTTGTTTTGATGTGCATTGAAGTCTTTGTGTAAGCTGTAAGGTACACGGATGGCAATCGTATGTATGCAAATTATCTGAATAAGCAATAGAACATTTTTCTAATGGACATATTTCCAAAGTTTATCTAGTACTACTTATTCTAATGGTTCACAGCAAGTGAATACAGCTCTGAAATATAACTATCGCAATGCAGTTTGTACCGATGTGAAAAATACATCAGGTGTGATTTACAGAAATAAATGAGACATAACACCCTCACTGGATTTGTCTGAAACGCACACACTATGAGTGAAGTTTCTGTGGCGCATCATTACACTGTGTTCAAGTGGCCTCTCCCCATCTGTTCCTGTGCCACCACATTCTTCCAGGAGTCATTTTCAGAGTATATTGAGAAAAGTTTGCAGTGCTTGTTTGTTAATTATGCAGCATCCAGCGTCTGGCATTGATTTGCTTTTTTTCACAAGGAAATTTGAAATGTGTTCAGTGGAGCCATTCAAACACATCTAAGTGTTATTTCTTTCTCAACATGTCACAATAGATTTCCAGTCTGCCCCTGTGCAGAACTTCCAGCGCTGGAAGCAGTTTATGCTAGTTACGAAGTCTCAGCAATTATCAAAATGGCCTCGCATGCTGGCTCTGAAGTAAAACGTTTGCAAATATTGTTTTAATGTATTTAGCTCCTGCAGCTTCCCAGCTCCTCCTTACTCTGTACCCCATCCCTGTTTCCACTCAATTTAGCTCTCCTCAAGACAAGAATAGGGTAGCATACTAGACACTCACATTGTGGCGACACTGTTTATCTCATCCACCAGAAGCTAATTCATCATCCCTGACCCACTCTGAAAGGACATGGATTTGCTTGAAAAATTGTCCAGTGAAAATTACGGGACTCTTACTTGTGACACTTAAATTGTTTGCAATCTCTTATAGGTGTTACAGTAAATGTGGGGAAATTGGTAAATTTTTCTTGTGGGTACAGCAAACCACGTGGCCAAAATACCTCTTCGGACTGGCTTCTGTAGTAAACTGAGATCTGGGAGATTCATTCATGTAGCACTACGACATTAGAAAATTGGAAAAGGCAGAACAGCAATTGGTATGTTTTCATGCATCCTCTCCCAGTTGACCTGCATCAGTTTGGCCAATAATTTGATGCCTGGCTGAGTTTATATTTTAGTCCAATAGTGGATGCAGTAGCCTACACAACTCATTTCCATCCATGTGTAAAATATGTTGATGTCAAAACATGCTTACCTTTCAATTAAATTATTTAAATGTGATTGTTAAGACTCTAACATAACTCCATGATGCCAATAATCTGTTAATAAGGCTCTAGTACATTACATTACATTATAGTCATTTAGCAGACACTTTCATCCAAAGCGACTTACAGTAAGTGCATTCAATGTAGGTAGGCAGAACTATTACTAGACACCAGAAATCTTAAGTGCATTTCCTTCCTAAACAAGCATCTAAGAGCATAAGCAGTGCTAAGGTAAAAGTGCAATAAGTTAGCTACCTACTTTTTAAATAAACAAATGGAACAAGTAAGTGAAGCAAATAAGCAAGTGCTAAGAGGAAGGGTCAGGGTATAGTATTTCTTGAAGAGATGGGTTGTGCAGAGATGGGCAGCGACTCTGCTGTCAATGGGGAGTTCATTCTACTAACAAATACCTGGCAAATACCTTTTCTGTGTTACAGAAAAGCGTCGGTAGGACACTCGAGGACTGAGAGAGAACCTTGCTACTGTGACTAGCGTTTTCCACCCACATTTACTTGGAAATGTACACATTTACTACCTTGGTAAATGTGTAAATTCACCAACTCGGTGGGAAATGTGCACATTTACAAAGTTCCCACATTTACCGTTTGCACAACTTGATATGTATAGCCACTGTCCACTGCATGCAACATCCCATCGTTCATCAATGTACTTCTGCAGCACTGTCACCAAGACTAATTCCTGTACACTTGTTTTACCAGCCAATTATATTGAATGTCATTGTGATAATGATGTAATAGACTCCGCAGAGTTTTAGTGTGTCTGAGTGAGGGAGACATTACAGAAGCCAGGGAGACCTGATTTAGGTCAGGCCATCTTGATTGGTGAGATGTGTCGCGTGGTGTTGGTGGAGGGATGAAGTGTCCTTTGAAGTGTTCGCTAGAAGCATTTGGTGTAATTATCCTGTCATGAGAGGGGCTATAAGCCTGAGACTTCATTAGGCACATGCCTCCTGCTTTTTCATCTTTCCTCAAAAACACTCATCTTCATGGAGGCCTTAAAGTGCTAAACAACACCGTGATGAGAGCAGAGCCAATACCTCCTGACAACTCGCTAATCAAAAGCATCATTACAAACTTCACTGTGTAATGGGCATCATTTATCCCTTTGGGGGGTTTAGAAGAGGTGGGCTTTTGCAGTCCTTGAGGTCTGGGAAATCAACCACTTCCTTAGCCTAATACTCTCAGTATATGTTGGTTAATTTAGGTCATTAGACTGGGCAGACTCTTCCCACCTGCTGTTTGGCAAAGAGCAAGTTTATTGGACGGCTTTCACTATAATCCTGGAGAGGTTATGGGTTGTACACTCTGTGAGCGAGCCAGATGAGAACTGTCTTCCAGTAACAGGGAGGCAGAGGGTGCAGCACACGGAGGTGCTGGCAGTGTACACTGGTCATTTATTGAGGTTCTCCTTCATTGGTTCTATCTGTGTCGAGAGGCCTAGCACTGGTAATGACCAGAAATAGATGGAAGTGCCACGCTACGGGGCTCCTCACTCTGTCTGCTTCCCTGAGATAGCGCACGGATTAGGCCCAGGCACTGGCAGGTCACGCTGGGCGCATGCAAGGAAATAGGTGTGCATGTGAGCGCAGCCGGGCCACACTGACCCTTTTTAATGACTTTGCCACAATGGTCTTTTCATTAACAATATGCTGTCTTTTTGCAGAAGGCCATTGATGGTCTTAAAGTGATTTGCATTTGTCACAGCATGGGATATGTGTGTGTGTGTGTGTGTGTGTGTGTGTGCGTGCGTGCGTGTGGTGGGTTAGAGGGTAAACATAGTTGGCCTGTATTGGAATAGTGGAGAGTCTCTCTGGCAGGGGAGAACACACCACCACAGGAAGTGGCTCAGCCCAATCCAGCGGTAAATCCTCCACCCTGACAGTTCCAACTGCCAGTCTCGCTACAAACCAAACCAGTGAGCAGAGAATCAGCCAATCTACCCTATCTAAAAGTACAGCTTCTGTGAAGTCCCACGGCACATTTGTGGCAATGACTATAATTCCTTCTGAATATAACAAGAGGATTATGGGAGTAGTGTGAAAATTTGCAGCCACGGTATTAGATTCATATTCATAAAGTGTTCACAATAATATAACCTTTGCTCCCTATTATTTATTACATACAGCTCAATAATGAACAGATATGATTTATAGGAAATTATTTTCTTCAATGCTGTTAGATGTAGATGTCTGATATATTGTAGCTATTGGTCTTTGGTATTTGTTCAAACCAACAGACAATACTGAATTAGCACTTGCTTGACCCTAAACATGTTAATGATTTACAGCATATAATATAATAATGCTTCTAATCATTTTGGAGTTCCACAGTGCATAAGAAAATCTTATTCTTGGTATGGCAGTCACATGCACAGTGGTAATACTTTACATTACAGTTTACGGTTAATGCTTAACCTGCTAGTGATTAAGCATCAACTGACATGACATGACATGACAACTGACATGTTTGTTAGTCATTAAGTATACTTCAGTCATGGTCAACTAATATGCCGATTAAATTATGATTATTTACCATTCTGTACCTGAGGATTCTCCAGTTTCAGACTAAACCCAGTAAATGCATCAGAACTATTACCAAAATCCTTCCAATCAGGCCAGCATTTCACTCAGCAGGTTGACCTCATTTGAGAAGCTGGTTGTGGCAGCGGGGTGAGGGTTGGGGCGTTGGCTGGACACCGAGAGCCAGGAGTGGCTCTTCTGCCTCAGCAGACACAGCTGCATTGAGTTAACGATTACTCAGGTATATATGCTCTCTCTTGCAGTGAGGCTTGGACCGAGGGCGCACACAGACACTGTCTGGTGAATAGACCGAAAGGTGAAGGCAGAGAATCCGCCAGCAGACTAGAAATTGTGTACTACTTGAACTGTGACAGTGGCCTAAGTATAATGGGACCAAGTGAGATCCATGAACTGTGTGCTCTGTGAGAGTGTGAATAAAGAGTGTGTGTGCCCATTCTGAGTCTCTTTCCACATAGAGATTGCATCTTTGTTATAGTGGTGGTTAGGTTGAAGACATGTTGCAGGAGAGACAAGCAGTCACTTCTCTCTCCTCAACAGCGCACATACCCAAGCTGAAGATCGGGCTGTCCTGCGTGAGCTGCTGCAGCACCCGGCCACCCCAGATAATCTCAAATACTCCAAGTATTCACCCCATGGAGGATTTTCTACTCCAGCAGTCTTGTGACGATACTCTACCCTCAGCCTTTGATTTAGTGATGCTGATGATGGTCACCAGGTGCGCCCTGATGCAGCAATCATGCATCCTCACTTTGTAATTGTTAGTGACAGATTATAGAGTGAGTTGTGACACTCAGCCAGTGACACTCAGACAGGAGTGGGAAGTCGCCCAGTTGTCGGTTCCTAAAAGCTGTCGGGAAATGATTTTCCAGGTGGCTCACCATAACCCAATGGCCAGGCACCTCAGGTATGATAAGACACTGGCACTGCCTGGCATTTGGGCAGTGGTGTGCTGTCGCCTGCCCTGAATGTCAAGTAGTCAACCAACCAGTCACCTCAAAAGTGCTATTGCACCCCCTTCCATTGATTGAGGTCCTCTTCAAAAGAATTGGCATGGACCTCATCAGGCCATTAGACTGTAGCGCATTGGGATATCACTTTGCCTTGTTCCTGTTGATTACATAACACAATATCCAGAAGCAACGTTTCTGCAAAGAGCGTTGCACAGGCACTGTTTCAAATCATCGCCCGTGTTGGAATCCCAAAAAAGATTCTGAGTGACCAGGGCACGTCATTTATGTCACATACACTACAAAATCTCTACGGCCCTTTATCCTGAGCCATAGTATATTTGAAAACAAAATCATGAAAACTGACTATCATGGGAACTGATGTTGAACTGATGTAACTGTTTTGTTCATTAACTACATCATAAGTAATTAATTATTAATTAGCATTTGTGTTATTCATGATAGCAAGCACTGACACAAAAACACCAATATGTTCCCTTGTTAGTTAATGTTTCACTTGTTGATTTGTGCTTAAGTATTGTAATTTCCATTATATTCATTCAGCATTATATTTATTTATAACTGCTGCTGAGTTCATGTATAACTAAAACATTACCAAATAATTGTAGTTATTAACTCTTTAAGTACTTATACATAAATCAGCATATTGTTGCATACTTAATAACTAACTAACATGTGCTTAATTACTAGTTATTAAGCATTAATTAGTGAACCATAATGTAAAGTGATACCTGCATGGTTTCTCAGGACCAGGGGCGAAGTTACCTAGTTTCAGCTCCATTTCAGGTGTATTGCTTTTTAATAACAACAAAAACAAACAATTAAGCTGTTTCCAATACTCAAATGTCAAAATGAGTGAAATATTTTCCCTTATCTTAATGAAGCTGCTTTTCCTTGCATAGCCTAAAAAAAAGCATAACTCCTGGTCCCTATTTTCCCATCTTTTTCCATAATACCGATCGTTTTTTACCAAAATCTTGTCAACTGCTTCAACTATAGAGCTTATTACATGCTTGCCTGGGTGCGCAAAGTCAAGATCTAACACTAACGCTCAGTTTTGATGCCACCCCGGCCATTGCTTTAGCACTTCACTCTTTGCCAGCTGGCTGTTGCTTCTTGTCTATAAGCAACACTGTTTAAAGTAGTGCAAAATAAATAGTAATAGTTGTCAGGTCATGAATAAACTTCAAATTAAATATATACATGTCTCATTACAGAGTGAGTATCATTATTTTGAAAAATGCATGCTTTGTGCACTTTTGGGGTTAGGGTTTAGCTTTGGAGTATCCATTTGCCCTAACAGGACAGTATGGAGAGCCATGCACACAGGCAAGCAAGACATAAGTAGCTCTATAGTGAAGAAATTACTGCAATCTTAGAAAAAAAGGTCAAGAGTGTGCCCTCTATCCACCCCCATTTTCCACATCATCATCAACTACACTAGCAGTCACTTAACTATCTTAAAGTCACAAAAAAACATACAAGAAAATAAACATTTTGTAATTTGACAGTTATTAAGGTATGCTGCATTTTGTTGCATCATGCCTCAACAACTAAAGCCGCTGGCAGACTACAGGGCTTGTAAAATCCTAACAGACTGAAAATGTGGAGCATTACAGGCTAAATGACAGGTCTTTACAGAATTTATTGTCATGCTGTCAAAAAGGTGCACGCACTATGTGATAAGGCAAGAAGCGAATATCACACATTAAACAACTGGATTCAAGGGGATCCAAGACACAACCTTTAAACATGCAGAATTGCATTACTACAAAAAGATAGAGGTAAACAGAATGTATGTATCCTTGAAAATCTACACAGAAAAGACAAGAGGATATTCAGTCTGTGACGACCCTCCTGCTGCTCGGTCTGTTCTTGCTGGCTTCTCTGCATGTACCTGGTTGGTGGAGCCCACCTAGGCCTGGTGTTCTTCTTATTACTATGTTCTTATTATGAGTGAGCCTGATAAAGTTTCCCAGAGGTATTTACAGCTTGATCTGTAACGCGGGCCATGAGCTGTGCCAATCCTGACTCTGAACCTGCGCCCGAGCCTAATAAATTAGGGGGTAGTGACTCTGAACCATTTGCATTGTCTTTTTCTGAATTTCCCTTGTCTGCTTCTCACAGTGATCTGGTGGAAGAACAGCAGGCAGATCCTCCCCTCAAGGAACTGTTTGAGGAGGCTATTCCTGCTAATGAGGTGAAAAACAATGCGCATGGCTACTTCCTTTAGAATGAGCTGTTAGTGAGGAAATGGGTGCCTCATGGCGAGAGTTTTGTTGGCGATAACGTTTTCCAAATAGTGGTGCCCTCCAAATTTTGTAATATAGTCTTACAAATTTCTCATGATGAATCAAAGAAAGAAAGATGCTTAAAGAAAGATGTCTCTGTCTAGATTAAAACATGCTAACTGATGCGGAAGACTAACCAGAGCATAAAGCCTGCTCCTCTTTACCCATTTCCAGCTATCAGACAACCATTTGAGCATTTGATCATTGCTTGTGTTGGTCCCCTGCCTTGTTCTAAAGGTGGTGCTAATTATTTGCTAACGGTAATGTGTCAAAGCACTAGGTACCCTGCCGTGTATCCTCTACGTACAATTACAGCTAGATCTGAAGTGAAGGCTCTGTCTCAGTTTGTGTCAATTCCCACCACTTCACCACCCCCTACTGACATGATCTCCTTTTAAAGAGAAAAGAAATGTCATGAAAATGAAATGAAAATGTATAAATAATGAGCGAAAACAGCACATTACATACACATAGTTGATGTTATAGTCATTACAAAATCTGACTTCACATAAGGCGCTCACCTAAGACTGAATAGTTCCCTCCTTCACATCATGAATCGGAAGTCAAAAGTGTCTCTGCTGACCATATCCCCCAAATCTCATGATTCAACACAGAATCAGCTGGATCTTGAAATAAAGCATGAATGGCAAAATCAGTACTAAAATAGAGTTAAAAGTTGTGTAGTAAGACCATAGCAAAGGAAAGAAAAGAAAACCCAAATATTCCACAATCTAACCCTCTGCGTTGTGCATTTCAATTGACGACAGCAGTCTTTTCAAACATATGCCATTGGAGCTGTACTTGGGGTGATTTCTCTTTGCTCCTCATTGTTGTTGGGCCATGAGTTTGGATGAAAAGTCATGGCTGAGAGAGGAGCAGCTAACCCCACTATTAATACAGGGCATGCAATCAATATGCTGCTGGCATTTCTAGGTTTCCTTGGCCTGCAGTGCTTATCTTAATGGGAGTGTGCTCCCATTTTCTTTTATTGTGCGAATCCCATATATCATTACCCAACAAATATAGCCTGATCTACCATGCCAAAATGAAAACATTGAAGCCCAGAGAAAAACAATTTATGAAATTTATTTTTTATTTTTTTGTTTTCTTTGCTGGCTCGTGGTGGTGGTGGTGGGAAGGACTGTGTCTGTGGCCAATTTATTTCTGTTCCATCTTGTTTGTCTTTGCTTTGTACTTTCAAGCAAAGGGCTCTCTGTGGTCATTATCACCCAATATTTATATTTGCAGCAGCATAGTTCCCAATGAAACATTCCAAGTCAATAGAGGAGGATGTGCTTTACATATTAGACACATTTTTATATGAGCAGTTACAGTATTAGTGTCTGTACTCTAAAGTCACTGAGACTTTACTAGGTATACCAGGTATGACAACAACAGGTGCTGGTCCATCCCACTGAGCAATTCTACCTTGATTAGCCTTGATTTAAATGGTTTATAGTGTCTAGGCTAAAATTAGGCTACATTGGGTTTAAAATGTCTATGTCTAAGATGTCTATGAAAATTAAACCATTATGTTGTACATATGGACTTTTCTGGCGCATATTTCTGATATTTACAGCTGTTTGTGCTTTGTTTAAATATGTAATAATGTATTTAATGCTTCGTCTAAAACTGGGCAATACACAGCCAAAAAGATCCTGGGCTTTATGAGAGCTGAAGTATAGATGCAATGTCTAGTGGTCAGTGGGATACTTTTTCGGTAGTGTCACTCCATCCTACTAATTTTTTTTTGTGTTCTGAACATCTTGTTACACCTCATCCTAAAGGTACTCTATTGAGTTGAGCTCTAGGGACTGTGTAGACCGCTGGGGTAAACTGAAGTCACTGCCTTATGACATTGTGCATTATTCCTGTGGAAGTATCCATTGGACCGTGGCCATGCACCTGGTTAGCAACAATGTTTAGATAAACTGTGGCATTCAAACAATGCTTAATTGGTACTAAGGCGACTAATGTGTGCTGTGCAAACATTCTCCACATCCTAACACCACCACCACCCTGTACCACTGACATCAAGCAGAATGGCAAATTCTGAAACTGCCTTCAGCTTATCATAACAGAAACTGGGATTTGGCAGACCAAGTGACGATTTCTTCCATTTTTAATCATTTAGTCTTGGTCATCACATGCCCACAGAAGCTTTATCTAGTTGCTTTTAGCTGACAGGATTGGAACCCGGCATGGTCTTCTGCTGTTTTAGGCAATCCACTTGAAGGTTCAATGAGATGCCTTTCTGTACACCATTGTTGCATGAAGCTGTTCATAATCGTAGCCAGCCTATTATCTTGAACGAGTCCTGAGAAAATCGCAGAAGGTCAGCTGTTTCAGAGTTGCTAGAACCAGCACCTTTGGCACCAATGATCATATCACAGTCAAAGTTGCTTAATTACACATCTTTTCCTTTCTAACATTTAGTAGAACAGTAACTGAACCTCTCAACCCTGTGTGTGCTTTATACTAGAAGGTATTTACATGTGACTCACTGTCTGTAGGTGCAAGCTATTTGCAGAATTGGGACCTTAAGAAAGTGATCTAAAATAAAAAATGTATTTTACCATCCCTTGCCAGGGATATGCAAGGCTAGGGTCCAACCTATGCTGGAGCGTCTTTCCCACGGATTTATTGCTTTGTTAAGCTGCACTCAACTTTAAAACCATTGCGATTCAGAGTGAGGTGTAAAAAGTAAAAAAAACAAAACAGGAAAAACAGCTGGCATTCTTGAAAAGCGAATGAATTGTGTCTTTGTTCCGCAGTCACAAAAACTGAGACTGCTGAACAAAGACACAGAGACACAGTTCATTCAGTAAATATTGTAGGGACAATTTTGGGACCTACAGTATATGAACATTCAAAGCAAAAATCCATCCCAAAAAAAGATTTTCCATATCATCAATCCAATGATCTTAGTTCACCTATTATAACTCTCTCCTGGGCCAGAAAGCAGAGACTCTAAGCTGTGATGACTTCAAGAGATAAAACATGGAGATGCTCTATTAAAGAAATAATTGGTGACTGAATTTGTGTACTGATAAAATGTTTGTTTCAGCTGTTACACCCAGATGAGCTTTATTTGGTGTGGTGCTAGCAGTTATGAACTAGAAAATGTGTCCATATCCATGAAATCACCCTGGCTTCTGTCACTGTGTTCACAACCATTCACTCAGTGGAGCAGACCAAGGATTGGTCTCTTGATGACAGAGAGTCTGGACTTCCTTTGTTTTATTTCTCATAAAGAGCGACACAAATCTCACTTTCATGAATGTAGCCGGCTCCACCATATCAAATAAACACTCAAGCCTAACATCATAGAGTCAAAGGAATAATATAGGATATGTTCATTCTGTATTAGGGCGGATCCTTTTCTTTGATACATGCATTTGGTAACAAAGAAAACTTCATCTAAGTATTATCTTTAATGGGAGGTCAAATAATTGTTTATTGAATAACCTGGTTCTAGACATGGACATTATTATGGACAGTATTTTTGCCCTAACCCTAATCCACTTTTTATTTTGTTGACTTGCTATGACCTCTAGTTTTTTTGTTTTTTTTTTACAGACAAAGCAGATACGTGAGATCTTTTGATGACAGGACTGTAATGTTTCATAGCATGTATAAGAGAACTATGTGTAAATCAGATAGAGGATTTCTTATATTTTAAGGGGTATATTCAATCTTCTCATCATAAATAGCAGTCTATGTGTGTCTATGTGATAGGGTACATTTCAGTTATTACCAAAACATTCATCATTCTCCTTCTATATGAACATGTTTTTGAACTATTATTTCAGATCATCAGGTATTTCTATCTGCAGAGGGAACCCTGCCATGGTCATGACACTGGCGCATGATGGGAACTGAGATCTTGAGTAATGTCACACTCCGCTCACACCCTCCACCACTGCACTGAAGTAGGCCACAGATATTGGCATGACTCTCTCTCCTACTTCTTTCTCTCAAAACAATTTGTCATTGCTTCCAGGGTTCTGCCATTTCTATCTGTGACAATCTGTAGGGCGGTCGCCTCAGAGAGTGACAAAACCTGTCACAGTGCGTCACTTTCACTCTCTCTCCGGCAAGCAGCAGGACATCTTTGAGTCTGCGACACCTTTATCAGATATGGCAGTTGCTAAAGCTCTGCCTATAACAGCAGGGAAGTTGGAGGGGAGAAGCCGGCGACTTTACAGAGACCTATTTGCAAACAAAATCACTGGGAGACATTCCCCACAAGGCACCATCTGGCTGCCACACATACCTGCTTCCATCACCCCCTCACAATCACCCTCCTCTATTTATAGACGTTCTCCCGTCCACCCACCCACACACTGCATCTTGTAAAACAACAACTGAAATCTTATATACTGTAGGATCTCCTTCAGACAATCAATCATCAGGGTGACAGATGTAAACATGCCTCCGCAACAGTCAACATCATTACTAACAATAGAAATGAACACTCAGGCCTTAGTCATTTTTTTTTTGCCAGACCTTGGAAAGATAGTGAAGCCTGCAGTGACCTTCTTTGTCATTATCTGAATTCTCCTGTTTTTAGCTTGGCCCAGCCAGAGTAAGTAGGAGATGAGCACTGAAATAAATAGAATAACACCCCTGAGAAAAAATTGTCGAGGTGGGGGTACGCGGTGTGGATGCTGTACATAATCAAACCTTGATGTATTCCATTTGGATCTGGATAGTTTGTGATTGTGTTCTGTCAGCCGTCAACCACCAGTGGGGTGTCAGAGTCATCGATAAAGCAATCAGTGTCTCATCTCAGAGGGGGTAGGGTGAATTCTGATGATTGTTATGACGTTATTGAACAAGCATTCATCAACGAGGGAATGATATTGATGATGGTGCTGTACAGAGAGCAACACAGACGTGCACTTGCAAGTTAGTCAGGCATTTGCTGCATTTTGATAAGTTCCACAGTCAGTATACTTTGAATGCATTAAGAAGCTGCACAGTGCTCTTACTTCAATTGCGCTGCTAAAATGTCACATATGATTTATACTTAAGTTGGCATGGACAGGAAAATAACTGTCGCACCGCTGAGATGTTCTGGCATCAAAACAACACTTTTCCCATATTTACACCTGCATAGCTCTTTGCCTCTATGCAAGGTTTTACCCTCGCAAAACGAGAATAAACATTATTTATTTATTTATTTTTACAAAATTCCAGAGTAAAATACTTTCTTTGACATAAAAATCCCAGATGTGTTGGCAGGGCTCTCTACTCAGAAGCTTTCTACACCCTTCCTCCACATTTTCAGATGGATTTCATCAGCCATCTCATTGTGAGAACAATTAGTCAATATGCATGGATCGCCTCTTTTAATTACATATTGAAATATTATGCATGAGCTCTGATACATATTGATTTCTTGCAGGTTACTTGGAAGCTGTAGAGAGTACATATATGTTCACTCCACAGCATATACATAAAGATCTCTGCTGACATTTTCCTCCCAACAATTCTCCTGATTTGCTTTTTTAATGTGCACGTCTCTTGATAATTATAGGTTGCAGAGTTGGCAGGGAAGCATGGTGGTGTGTGGAGAAGAGCTGCCTCACTCACACCAGGCCCTTCCGGCAAGAGGAGCATGGTAAACAAACCGCACCAAAGCGAGGGAATAAAACATGAAAAAAGGCTATTTTTCTGTCAGTATTTTTCGGTGCACTGTAGAAGCAAGTAAACACACAATGCAAGGGTGTGGCCAGTGTGGTCAAGTTACACTGGACTCAATGGATGTCAGCGGAGTACTTCCTCAAACATTTTTTCTACTTGCTGGCTTCACTCTCCTCAGTTTCTAATCCCCTGTGTCCCAGAGGGAAGCTGTGGTTGTATTGGAGAAGGCATACCACCAGAAGACTGACTTCCTGGTTGGAAAATATATTCATGCTTCATAGTAAAGGCATTGATCATAAGACAAATACAGTATAATGGTTAACTCAGTTCAGTTCTCCATACATTTTTTTCTTTGGGGGCGAATTAGCGAGTACCCTATAAGAGGTTTGTCCAATAATTGGGAAATGACTGTAGTTCAAGAATATAATGACCATTCCTCTGGACATCTAAATGGTTAGGCTCACATAGATGTGAATGGGAGGGGTACAATGGCCAACCAGGAACATAATGCATAGTAACATATAATGTATGCATCCATTCGATTCTCCAGTCTGCCACGCTGTCTGTTCTCATATTTAATTAGAAATAAGGACATAACACAGTGTGTGGAGTTCTCCTGCCCATAAGCTACCTGCATTCTGTAGGAACATTAAAGGGTCCAATTACCACAGAAAGATAAGCAATGTACAGGGGGGTGAAGGACGGGAGAGGCAATTTTCTATCCTTTTCTTCTCTCACTCCACGCTTTAAATTGCTAGTACATAAACACTGGGCCTATTGTGCTCTGCTGTTGACACAAATTGGATGGAGTGAAGAATGGAGATGTATTGTTCCATGTAAAGCATATTCATCTTTTCAATAAAGTTGGCATTGGCAGGAAAGAAAGTGTGAAGTCAGGCCCGGCATCTAATTAGCAGGTAGAGGTATAGTAGGGAGGCTTCATCGAGCCATCTGTGGGGAACATTTGTGAGGTGCTCTTCAGCTGAGCTTCCCTCGCTTCTTTGTCTTTGCCTGCATTTCTCCATGACCCTGTCCCCTATCCTCAGCCTGCCAGCAATACGCCTCCTCCAAACCAGTAGCACTGTTTGCTAGCACTTACTGTCTGGATGATGCAATAACTGGTGTTCTCTGGGCACCCACTGATGCAAGCTCCTTGCTTTTCACACACCAATCGACAATGTTCCTGGAAACATTTGAGAAGAGGCAATAATCCATGGAATCCATGGAATCCATGTCCATGCGTAAATGTGGAGTCAACCTACAAGTGCAAGTCCTTAGTTGGCCAGTGTTTTGACACCTTTCAGTGTTTCTCTTTCTCTGGCAGCCTAGCTTTGATTGATGACAACAAAAGGAGTGGTGAAATCTGAGGGCTGGATGGAGAGATAACAGACTTGCTGAGAGTGAGTCAGTCACTAGCAGAGACTCAGTCTGCTACAGCCTGGAGGAAGGGAGGAAAGGGAGAGGGAGATAGGTAGAGAGGGAGACAGGAGTATAAGAGCAAGAGGGAGAGAGAAAGGGAGAAGGTATCTCAGGGTAAATGAGGCCTTGCAATTTGGAAGCGCACCAAATAGTGTCTGCTTCATCATCCTAGGTACATCTTTTAGAGGCTAACATGAATGGGCTAATATTACTTTGTTCGACAAGCAAAACATAGCCAACAATCAGAGTGCTGCGACCAAATGCACAACAGGGCCTCGATGACAGCATTCTATCTAATCAATCTACCATGGCACAACAGAAAGAAACCACACACACACACATTGACTCACACTTGATTCGCACACTACCACAAGAACCATGCACTCATACAAGCATGCACGCATGCACACACCCACATACACATAAACTTTCATTTGACCACACACACACATACAAACAACAATATGCACACACAAGTGTGTATGCACACACATAAGCACCACCCACCCACCCACACACACACATACATACACACAACCAATCTTGTCTTACCTTCTGGCCAATGAACATACACCCACACAAACACAAGCATCAATCACTAGCTCTCTTTTTCTCTCACATAAAAACCCAAACTGTCATACACACACCACAGATGCATCCCCAGTATTGGCCAGACACAGTCTGACTGCCAGGCTGGATCACACTACTCTGATCCTGATGGGAAACAGTGATTATTTTGATGGCAGCTTGTATGTCTAACCTAAGGGCTATGGAGTTTTATTTATAGGCCAACAAAAACCCTTTAAAATGAGATTGTGCTGCCCTGTAGTGTGCAGCTCTGACTGCATCTCCCTCTGACATCATCAGGCAAACCCTTCTTGTCTGACCTTGGCTTTTATGCAGTGACTGTACACAACAGACACAGATACAGCGAACATGCAACGTGATCAGGTTAGTCATTCCAGCAGTGAATGCCCCCCCCCCTTTGTTCCCATTATTTATGCCTCATGTTTTTCAGTCAGAGGGTGACGGGCGCCAATGATGTCACAGTGGCGACGGGTGCAGTGTGGGCAGTGGCGTCGGGGGCTTTGGCGTGCTCTCCCTCTTTAAATAGCCCCAGATCTAATCTGCAGACAGCAGCAGAGTTCTGACAGATCCTGCCTTGGTGCCTCCTCCCACTAGGTGACACATTCTTTATTTATTTTTCCTCTCCTCTGCTCTGGTATTCACTCCATGGAGCACTGGCCCCTCAAGCTATTGTCAGTTCCATTCTCCTTCCATGTCTGAAAAACCAAATGGATTTACAGGGTTTACTGTCAGCCACTCCCTTTTGCTGGGCTCACGAATGTGGTGCGCTCTTCTATTTCTACACTTCTATTTCAACACTATCCGTCCATTCACAGTGACATGGTCATTCTCATTACGGGCCCATGCCATGATGGCCCTGTCTTGGTCTCACCGTGTCGTTCACATGTGACTTTGAGAGAGCACGAGCACGCATGTGTGCTTGTGTGCCTCTCCCCTCCCTCTCCCCCTTCTTCCCTGGATGAATAAAGGTTTTTTTTTAATGTTAAAGTTATTTATTTGCCAATAGAAATGTTTGCTCAACCTCACAGTCAATCAGGGGAACAGATGAACATGAGACATATTTCATGGTTAGGTACAGTAGTAGCACTCCAGAGATGGCTGACAATTGGCCCCATCATCATTGGTTCCCATTACTAGCAATAGAATATCAATAAAGGGTAATGAATTATGAATCAATTATAAATCGATGATCAAATTCACAGACATGGTTATGATTGTTTTACAAGATGTGCACCGATTTGCCAATAAGTGGAGTTTTCACATATCCAAGAAATTGGATTGGATATGATTATACGCCGTTGATCATAGCATCACTCTCGCAATAATACCATCTGTCATGTTCCCAACATGTTTCACCACATGATCTATGCATTGCAAAAGCCAATTCATTGAAGTATATAGAGTATATGTAACTACAGGATCAATAGGAAACTCCAAAGCCATGTAATTGTCCAGTCTGTCATATGTTGGCTTGAATAGCCATTTCAATGTAAATGTCCTAATTCTCCATGTGTAGCACCCCTTTTCATACCACTGTGGCAAACATGGACATAAGCTGATGTGTAATGCTGCACCGTATTTGTGCAATATATTCCCTTTTACTGTTTAGCCATCAGTAGTGTGGACTTTGCTTGAATGAAAGGGAAGAAAACAGGGAGTATATTTTTTATTTAATGCGATTGTGTGATGACAAGGTGAAATCCATTTCAATGAGATATTCTCTTGACCCTCCTTGCTCCATGCACAATTAATTTGATACAAGCTAGAAGCATAAATCCTGGATGATTATGCTGTGTTCACGAGGACAGCAATGAACATTTTCATCTTCTCAGGGCTCAAGAACAGCGGGAGACAAGGAAATTAGTTTTGTTGTATTATGCAGATGTTGATGCATTCTGCAGCATCGTCACAATTCAGCAGTGGGGGTGTAGGTGGTAAAGGTTGTGTCAAATTGATGCTTTCAGTTAAAATTATTACATTTTAATGGCTGCAGGTGTCCTATCCAAGGGTGTTGTGCTGTTGCGTACATCAACACTTTCTTGAGCAGTGGTTCTGTGACGTGAGCCTCTTCGCTCATGATCAAAATGTAAATGTAATCGAAGCAAACCCCTCCTTCCCCTCCCGCTAGAACACAAGTGCAATTAAAAGCGCAGTAGCCCATGCTGGAAGGTGGCCAGCAGCTGTTCTGGGTTAATAGATGGGCTTGGCCAGACGTCTGTGAGGTGACCGCTAGCTGGCAGCCTGCTGGATGAGGTTGCAGATTGTACGCAGACATGTGCCTCGCTTCCCTCTCAGTGTGCAGTTGTCACTGGGGATGATGAAGCACCCTGACACTCCCTCCTTCTCTGTCTTTAGCTCCCTCTTGCTTGCCCTTTTTCTAACCCTCTGTCTAACCCTTCTCTCCCCAGCAAGTGTAGTGCTGACACGTGGGTAGCATCTCAGCATCTCTGCCCCTGACTTTAGATCCCAGTGTCTCAATTGAGTCAGGGGCATTCAAGGACTAAGAGAGTGACAGAGTGAAGAAAAAGAGAGAGAGGAGGAGCCAGAGACCACGCTCTTTGATAACCCATAACCCATTTCTCATTCCATTCAGGAAAGCAACGTCCATTGTCAACAGTGCATACCTTGGCAGCACACTCTATGACTCCCTATTGGACTTTCATATTCATGTTCCCTCCAACCTGCAGATAAATCAGTTCAGCACAGACGTGATCCGCTTTGACCTGGAATGACATGAAATGGCATGCTAAAATATGTACATTGCTCTAAATATTCACCCGGTGTGTCCCGCTTGTAGCCTAGTTCTTATTTCAGCACTGCTCTGCTTAGTGGTTTCATTTGGCATCTGCTCTCATTTCCAGAGCAAAAGAGGGAGAGAGAGCAAGATGGGGGGTTGGTGTGCTCGGTCTGCCACGGATGTTACTGTAGCCCGTATTGTAATTTTGAGAATAGAGCTGTTATGAAGAGAACTGCTGGTCAGAAACCAGCACGAAAGATCCCATGGTCGTATAGCTATCCCATAGATAGCTATGAAACATCCTCATGTGATTACTTAAGATACTATGAATTATCCATGTGATACTGTACGTTATTAATGTATTTACTCACTCTAATGCATAATGGAGAGAAATGATCTGAGCGTGGTAATAAATAATAGGTAATGTTTGCAGAGGAGTCTCCGATACTTCATCATAGATAACATAGATCCAACCTGTTCAAGGACACTCCTCAGTATAACAGTATAGCGTAGGAAATCATTATTTAATGTCAAATGCTTTGTGCTTCTTATTTTTTATATTGCTGTCCGAGGTAGTTTAGCTCAATAGTATGGTACCCCGAAAGCATTAATGCAGTAGATGTTAGAAGGAATACAGGAGTACCATTTGCGATGCGTTCACAGTCTCTTCATCAGCCTGCTCTCCGGCTTTGCACTGGCCTCATAAGTATTCTATCCGCAATGTAGGAGACTGGTCTAAATTTAACCAATAAAAATAAGAAGCTGGGCTCACCTTTCCAACTCTGATAGAAAAGGGCTGACCAGACTTGAGCTGCCCCTACCTGCTGGGGGATCATGTTTGTGTTTTTGCCTCTGGCCACAATTCTGGCACTTGAGCAGCAGTGCTGTGTCTGGGCTTGATTGGGCCCTTCTAATGACATGCCTCAGTGCTGCTGGCAGGGTGCTACAGGCCCACACTCACTCCAACACAGCCTACTACTGTACTGCTGGGAGTTGACTCAGGGATGGCGCATCAATGACACTTATTCTCTCAAGTTCCATGGCAAGAGGGGGACCCTTTAATCAGTGGTACAAATAAATATGGCAACAAAACTGTATCTCGAGGGCCCTTACACGCAGACTCTTAATTTGATATTAATCAACATGCCACCATCCATAGCTAGGAACAGTTGGCCACTGATACATTTAGAGGCAAGTTGGAAGTGGAAAAGAATAAATTGGAGGAAAAAGAGGAACAAACTTGCTTCTTGTAGACAGGGAGCTGTGGGGAGCCAGGACAGGGAGGCAGGTTAGTCCGCATGTGAGATTTATAACATGTCCAGGAACCAGTAGCTCAGTCCCTCATCTCTCTGTTCTTACTGTGAACATGTCGCTGAATGTGCTACGGTGGCAAAGGCAGACGCTCCCACACTCACTGGAGTCCAATTCATTACCCTTGAGATACCTAGCAGTGGTCCCAGAAAATCAGCACTCTACCCCATGTAATGGAAGTGGAGAGAAATGGATAGCTTTGTGGAGAGCGGCGGGACAAAAAAAAGAGAAATAGCACAAGTCTATCAATGAAATGACAGTGGCAGAGTGTGTGTGGTGAATTAAGAGAATCTGATGGCCTATTTTTCCTCTCTCATTGGAAATCATCAACACTAACTACAGCAATAGCAGATAAAGGAAGGAAATCCAATAAGCTATAAAATGGCTGGAAAATACAGCCACTGGCTGTCACTAGAGTTTACAGCGGGTTTGTCATCAGAATAATTTTCCACTGCTGCAAAAAGAGTCTCCCTCTAAAGAGTTGCTCGGGGTGGTTTAGTCCATGGCAGCTTGCTAGCACACCTTTCATCAGATGAATGTTATTTATAAATTGAACTGCTGTGCCGGATGTTTTTGATCCTTTATTGTTCTTACTGGTGAGAGCACACAGCACCTACCAGAAACTCTGATATTTTCACCAGCAGTTCCCGAGCATGAAACACTTCTGACAGTTATTTTGACAATCTCATGTGGGGGAGGGTAAGTGGGTGGGAGGGCTGAGTGATAATGTGGTTAGGTGTGCCAGCACTGCTTTTTCCTTCCTTCCTTAAAGCTCATTTTCTCCTTTAATGGCTTAATGCCCCTTAAAGAGACGATACCCGAGGCAACCTTCCATTCTTTGTTGTTGTTTTTGTTTTTGTCTGTTTAGCCAAGAAAAGGGACCTACATAATAAGAGATTTGCATGAATACAAAATAAAATCCAATTCAGGAAGCTCCATGGATTAAAGACTTTAGTATCCAGCGCATCTGATGCCCAGCTACTATAGCTACCTTAGGATGCAAATTTGCTTGCTGCTGCCAAGTTAGCGCTAACACCTTCTTCTAGGTCAGCCACCAGGAAACATACAAATCAAATCTAGTTGGAAATAGCAGGTTATCTCTACACGCCTTCTTATAGTGCTTAACTATTGACATCACACTGCACCATTTTTTTAAACTGTTTTTTAATATGTAAGGCTTGATTGAAGGTGGTTTGCAAAGCCAAGACACAACATTGTTTTCAATATGGTAGTTGTTGAACAAAGTTAAGGTTTGTATCTTTTGGCTCTGCAGTAAAGTTTGTTATTCCTCAAGGATATTCACTGGTGTCCTAGAGTCAAAGATCAATAATGTATCTGCTGCCTGCACTAGCCTCATGGATAAAAAAAGAACATCTTTGTGAATTGAAAAGTAGGATTTATTGATCTTGGTTACCCCTTTTCTATGGTAAAGTGAGTGAAAGCAGGTTTAAATTCATCACTCATAATGCTGCAAAGGGCAGAAAACAGGGCAGGTCAATGACTTTGGCGCTGTGAGTTTGTGTTAGTGTGTGTGTACAAACTGGAGGAGAAGTAAGGCAGTATCCCATCAAGCCAATCAAATTTCAGCTACAATAATTATTAATATAGCACATTGTTGGTTAAAAACGAGCTAGGGCAGCCAGCCCCAGCTGTACATTATAATCCATTAAAGCAACTTGCATTCAAAAGCCCAAATGAAAGTAGTTTGGGCATTTGGATGGTTTACCGAGTCTATCTCAGCTTAGACTCATACATATGTATTGCACTGAGGCAGGCAGGAAACAGTGGGTTGAGAACAGCATGAGGCTGTGTTTTGCACAGTGTCTATCTAATTGCCTGACCACCAACAGTTATAGCCAGATTCAAATCCAACACAAAATGTGTCTGAGCTGTTCTCCACTTCCCAACCCTGAAGCCAACTTCCCCAGAGCCCTGTGGAGGTGGGGCACATGGCCCCTCTACCTGTGGTGAAGAGAGGCCAGAGTCAACCTCTTTATCAACCTGTCAATCATGCAGGGACATCCAGGCCAAATTTCAGAGCATCGAGCCCCTGCTACCTCCCCTGCAGAATTTGGCTTCAGAACAGTTTTCAAGCCGCCAAAGTTCTGTCTATGCAATTAGACTAGGGAACAGGTAATGGTGTCACCCTCCTCCAGGTGTCTGGATGGGCTGCATCTGGTCAAGCAAGAGGAGAGGGCATTTGACAGTGTGCAAATTCCCACAGGTGCACACGTCTGGGAGTGCCACTAAAACTTCACATGGAGGTGTCAAATAAGCGGCAGATTTTTTTTCTTTTTGCTTCAGGCATCAATTAGTGGAGCTGGAGAGCTTTATGTGAGATTCACATTCACAGCTATGTTACATGCAAAGGTCACACTGTCTCCCGCTTGTGTCAAAGTAGAGTACTGTCAAAAAGCTTTTAAACCAGAACCCCTCACATGTCTCTCACTCTTTATTTTACCCCTCTAGAGACACACCACTCCCCTGATGAGTGCACCATTTTCCTGGACTTCAATGACAAAAAAATACTATTAACAAAATAGCACTAAAAGCATTGCTTTGGAGCCAAAAAAGTCCATCTTTAGTTATTAAGTTCCTATTCAACCCTTTGTCTGAAGTTCTGACTCAATTAGTAGGAACAGCGTTAGCTTAGAGATGAAGCACTGTAATGTACAGAAGAGATCCCTTTTTTGGAAAAATCAAAGTGGGGCACAAAAATGGCAACGTAGCTTTTTATACAAAGCTTTGTGGAACTTGCTCCCAAGCAGGAAGAGAGAGTACATTGATCAGAGCTGGGCAGTATGATAAGTAGCAAAATGAGTCTGTAATTTACATAGAAAATGGGGAAAAAGATGGATATCACAGTCTTGTTAAGAATTTCCTCAATTGACTGGGGAGTGTGATTGTGTCCCAGAATGCATAGTTCTCCAGGGAGAGTGTGCATATCACCAACCCAAACTGCTGTGTATGTTCATGCTCTGTTGTCATGTTTAACTGAGTGCAGCCTCAAAATGGAGACGATCTTTTATAGCTTTATGTTAGTTTTCAACACAACATATGTTCATAACAACAATTGTTCTTATGTACACATGTTGTGTTGAAAAGAAATGATGAAACTTGATGCACAGATGCACTGAAAATAACACATCCTTTTTAAGAGTGTATGCCACTACAAATTTAGACACTCGCAGCCCAATTAACATTCCCTCAATTTAGGTCATAGCAGATGTCATAGACTAAATGTAGACCAAAGCTATTTTTGGGTGTTAAGAATGACACTGCAAAGCGATAGTGATGCAAGACAGATGGATTGGATGCTTCTTCGGGGCATAGGACTTATGAAATTCCAGCAGCATTTTAAAGTAAGGGAGTTCTCCAAAATATAAACTCACAGATGGATAAATAGAAATCATTCATCCTTCTTTGTGAACCTTTGCAAATACGCTTAGGCTGACAGCCGTTCTAGTCAATTCCCAGTGCAGATGCGGGAATGACAGGTGTTAAATAGCTAGACTCAGTTTTTATTGTCATGCATCTGCGACTGACTCAGAGCCATAGAATTATCGGCTGAACTGCTGACCCTCTGGCTCACGCACCCAGAAGAGGAACACACTTTCCCCCTGGCCCCGTACGCAGGGCTCCAGCTCTGGGAAAGAACTGCTGTCTGCAAGCAATGAGATAAGCTTTCTGTCTCTCTTTCTCTTTCTCTCCCTCCCTTGCTCCCCCCTGTCCCTCTCTCTTTCTCCCTAGGTCCATCGCTTCCTCGCTCCCTATCTCATCGCTTGCATTTTGTGTCTCTTATTAAATGCTTTCCTTATATACACCGATACAGACGCCTAAATAGGTTGCGACGGACATCGGATGCCCTGCCGCGCCATCCCCTTGTCCTATTTGTTTTGTGCTGACAAAAGCTTCCCCACCCAAACACAACAATGGATGACCTGTGTGCCTTCACCCTCACCTGACTCTGAAAGTCCTGACGGTGGGCAAACCACTCCATCAAGCTGCCCTCTTTGCCAACATATACAGCTGATTCTGGGGGTTACAATTCTAGCTATGACCTTGATAGCCACTCTGGAGGTCACCATTGCAGCTCCACTCTGCTCCCTGTTTTTTCCATGCCTCCATAACCCCCCACTATTCCCTTCTACATTTAATCCTTGTCAATCGCAGCTCTTAGTCAAACAAGGACAGGCTCTAAACATTGGGCCAATTAGTCACGTAGTTTGCCTTTTGGCAAGTGACAAGAGCACACAGAATTGATAATAAACCACGGGCTGTGGATCAGGCTATGATTTATGTGGCAGTTGCAGAAGATTTAGCACTGTGAGGGTCATTGTAGGGTCTTGAAGTCCATCATCATTCACAAGGTTGCAACACCTATCCATATCCCTCCCCACTTTATTAAATACTGTATTGATCACCATACTGTATCACTGACAACTCAGCCACCTAATGCAATATAATCTTCTACATGAAGGGAAATGATTAAAAAAACAAGGGAGGGAGAATGGATGATAGTTTAGACTAGGAAATGAAATCTGCCCATTCTTACTTGCTAACACAGCAACAAAGTGACTTAAGTGACTTAAAGTAACTTAGCAGTTGACTTGTTTCACCAAAAAAATCACTCCATATCTTATCTTTTCCAAAAAGTCCTTTTTAGTATCTCCATCAACAATCTCATTTCCACTGAATAATCTGTGCTCACTGGGAGCCACAAAACTGTGAGTCATAGTTGAATTGAGGACACTGGAGCTGCTTTACTGTGAGACTCTTCAGCCATATCTTACTTTCCTCACCACACACAGCATGAAAATAGGGATTTCACTGTAGCAAAATAAAGCGTGTATGCACAACTTGTGCCGGCATATGTGAGTCAGTGTGGGTATCAACATGAGCATGTCTTGTGTAATGCATTCGATTAAGAAATAGCTAATTAACGATTAGCTACGCAAGCCAAGTATTTTTTTTTGTGTGTGCATGTAAGCCAATGACTGTGTTGGAAGCATTACTTAAATAGTCAACCAATCACTTCAAATGTAATTCTATTTTTATAATTCATTCACAGGCAGCTGGGACATCACGATCCAGCACCATTTTTGTTTTGTTATTTCCTGTAAAATCTTTGCTAACGGCACATAGAATACACAATGTCAAGAAGACAGAAAAGACCACGAGAATATGCTCATTTTAATAGTTCTTTTTTGCAGTTTAGTTTTCATAATCATAGTTGGGACGTTTTACTCAAATCACAACCTGTGTTAATCAACAAATCACAGCTCACACCGTCTGAAGCTACTGAGAATAACAGTAGACCAAAGAGATTAATTAGAATGTTTTTCAGCCCTAGCAGACTCAATTGTCTACTTAGCATCCTAAAGTCGGCAATCTTGCCCCTCATCATCTTGGGCTCCGCTGAGTGTGGGCATAAACTCCCAACTGCACAGGTGACTGCACAGACGACAAGAAATATTAATCATCCAAACAGTTTGTTGACATGTTCTGTCCCCCGTCTGCTCTTAGCTGTGTGTCTGAATAATTACCCTGCCCTCTCTCCTGTGCCTCTTTCATCCTGCCCTGCCCTGCATTAGATGGTGCGTCGTCGTGCTATTGACAATGACAGTGGTGGCAGCCATCCATGCTGTGCCAGGTGGCAGACTGTGAACTGCCAGCACAAGGTTAGAGCAATGGAGGGAGAGAAAGAGAGAGACAGGAGCTGGGATCTTCCTGAGTGGACACGTCTTAGCCTGGACATTATGTTTTTCACTTGTATTTGCTCCTTTTCCATGTTATCATTCAAATTTTGTGATTAATGGGGTTGGCACAGCTCTTTGCTTTTCT
Organism: Gephyroberyx darwinii; assembly: GCA_900660455.1. Classification (NCBI taxonomy): domain Eukaryota; kingdom Metazoa; phylum Chordata; class Actinopteri; order Trachichthyiformes; family Trachichthyidae; genus Gephyroberyx; species Gephyroberyx darwinii. Next base: position 8,571 of record CABFOQ010049073.1, on the reverse strand, counting down.
GGATTCATCGTTTCCTGGAAAAATGATATCTTTATCCTCCGCATAGATTGTTCCTGGCTAATTGCAGTCGTAAAGAGTTGCATCACTCAGGTGGGTACATGTTAACGCATGATAATGGTGTCCACCTCAATGTCTGTAGACTTCAACTTCCTCCCCATTGCCTCTTCAGGAGAAAATACTGCCAGTCACATGACTCATTAAATAAAAATGGTAAATACAAGTGAAAACAATGACAACAATGTACATGGCTGGATTGAGGCAAGACAGGTCCAGCTCAAGTCCCAGACGTGGATTAGCTATGACACCCTATGCCAAGTTAAGACCCTGCTTAGATATCCAGACAGACAGGCTCCTCACAAAATAAAGTAATTAATGACATTTAAATGTTAAATGGATCTCTGTCTGGTTGGCATTAATTAAGTGGATTAGAGGCGAATCCCAGTAAACCAGCTGTTTTCAGAGAGTTCTTTTGCTCAATGGCAAGGTGCACTATCTCCGTACCGCTCAATTATAGTTTGCGCTAATAAAATAAAATGTACCCATTCATCATCAGAACAGCAACAAAGTGACTTACAGTGACGAATCATCATTTGTATCAGTGAAAAAGCCTTTCATTATCCAGAAAAGTTACTCTCATTATCTCTATCAGCAGTGTTATTTTTGTTGAATAATCTGCAGGGATGTGATTGTTCAAGCCTTTTTCCCCAGGATTGGTTTTCAACAGACAAATTCAGCCAGGGAAGAGTCACGTCACTCCTCTACACCTGGCGCTGTGCAGCTTTGTCATAGTGTGGTAAGTCATTTTGTAAAAAAAATCTTTATTGAGCAGTACTATATATAATTAATAAAACAAAGTAAAAGCTAGATTATTATTATATTATTATAAAATGTTAACTTTAACTATCAATTTTCACACTAGCTTTAATCTCCCAAATTAATTTCAACAACATCACACAACAGGGGAATTTACTTCAGGGTTTTTTGTCTATTAGTTTGCTTGGAATGTTGCAATATAGCAATATATATTGTATATATAGCTAAATTGTTTTATTATCATTAGACTACACAGGCATTTGGCTGTGCTTCTATGTATAAAACATGCTATAAATTATGTTTGCTAATGGCTTAGTTGCTAACGTTGACTAGCAAGCCAAGTAGCCTCACATTACTGTATTCTCCATAGAAGAGACGAAGGCAGCCGATCAACTAGGGAGCCTAAATCACATTAAAATAAATTGATAAGTTATTAAGTGTATACATTATCGCCACAAATACACCATAGGACCAGACAGAATCTGTGCTTTGGACCTATTAGTCATTTTTATTTCCAAACGGAGATTACAGTTTTCCTATTTTACCCTTGCTCTGCACTTTTTCCAGCTTTTAGTGTTACTGATGGCATGCCTGAATTAGAGTCACAGAACTGTGAGTCATGTTTGTCACACTCTTTTTTAGCAACTTTCCTCACCGCACAGGACATATGACAAGATGTATCATCATTTTTGTCTGGTTGCATGTCATACACACAGTATATCTTCAGAACTAAGAACCCACTTAAGGATGATATCTTGGAGCTACTGCTTAAGATCCCCAGTCACGATTGTCATAAGTATGAGAAGTTGAAAAGGTTTTTTTGGGGGCTACAGACGGTTGGTTGTGTCACCTCAGCTTCAGCTGTTACTGATGGGTTAAATTAAACAATATCATTATGAGATAATTCCAAACTTGATTGATTTATGATACACCGCAATACATGGATAAAAATAAAAGGAAGGACAAAAAATCACGACAGTAGAACACAGTTGCAAAGACTGTAACTGGATGAAACGCTGTCCACGCCTGAGCACTTTCACTGGCATGGGGAATAGAGGAAAAAATAGGGTCTCTTCAAAATCAGATCACACGACTAATTTGAGTTGCTTGTTATACTTTGCATACATCTGTGCCCTCAATTAAGTTTAGTGTGTATACCCAGTAAGAGCAGCGACAATCAGCCTCAAATGCACTTCACTGATGACCCAATAGAGAGCATGCTGTCCCTATGTGTACAGTGTGCTCCAACACAGTGATATGATGCAGCTATTCTTGGAGGCTGCTTGTGTACTTCGATGGATGCCATTTTTCACACCATTAACTACAGCCTACTGGTTTTATTCACAGCACAGAGATAGGCCAAAACAATCCTAAACACGCCCACGAGCACAATTGCAACAATTGATCTAAGCTGTTCCACCCAGTCTGTCGCAATTCTGTGCAGCAGGAGGAACCATTATCTCCATCCACCCTTCATCTCTCTCTGTCTCTTCCTCTCTCGCTGTCTCTCTTGCATTCTCTCCCTCCCTCCCTCTTTCTTGTACACATTCTTTATTTCTTTCTCTCTCTGTCTCCCTCACTCTCACCATCCAGCTTTATCCCTCCCTAGGGGCAAGGAAAGGGTTAGGGGCTTAGACATAATGTACAAACATGCACAACACACTTTTCACTCCTTTATCTGTAACTAGCTCATATTAGGTGTGTTACTTGATAAAAATCAATGGGCATAATTTTCGTGTGTTTACCTCAGCAGAGCTCTAACCTAAAGCCCTCATTACAGTCTATGCTGAGTGCAAGGTTCGTGGAGGGAGGCTGAGCTCAAAGGGCCAGCTAATCCAGTGGGTCTTACAGGCATGATGGGCTAGTCAATATGCTGGACCTGCATCCTAAAGAAGCTGGAGCTCCACAGCAGAGCTAGGTAAAAGAGGCTCAGGGGAATGCTTTGCCTGGTGCACTTTTATTCTCTCCACAGCTCTCAAGGTTAGCTGCCGCTAAAGTCTTAACCCTTCGTTTACCGCCACTCCCTCCCTTCATTGCGGTTCGCTGATCTTAAATTGGGCAATTTAGGAGATGAAGCTCATTCTGATGTTGCAATCATCAATCTGGGTAAAAGCATCAGCGAAATATTTGAATCTATGGATGAATAAAGTCATCCACTCGTCATTGTTGTCACCCTGAGATTATCGTGATGGATTCCCAGCAGAAAACATTAACACGCCTGAGAATACAACAGGGTTGGAGTCCATTCCATTTAAAAGTACATCCAAGAAATGATCTGAAATTCCACTTCAAATACTGAAGCAATATTACCTCAGCCCTTAGAATAATTGAACTTCTGATTCATTTCTAGAATGGATGGATTTTTGTGGGACTGAGCTCAAGGCAGCAACGCAGGTGTGGAGATGGCAGGGTGTTTTGTATTCTGTGAAAAATAGTTAAGGCTTGAGGTACCTTGTTCTTGTTGTTTTTCGTGAGCAAAGAGAACTCCGCTGGAGGCGCGTCACCAAGTTTAATTTAGGAATTTAATTTCCGCACACAAAAGAGGTCAGGCAAGGAGGAACAAATTGACAGACACAGCAGGCGGGCTCTTGTCATTTCTTCCAAATGGCTTTTAAACAGAAGAAACCCTTTGGCCCAGGTGTGTCAGGCTGAGGGGGTACTTCTCTCTCTGAGCGGCTGTGTTAAGCCCAATGAGTGTTGTTGGCCTGCAGGACAGCTGGTCAGCATGTTCACGGGTCTGAGACTGGGCCAAACCCTGCCTTAATTTGAAGTAAATGGATTCTCTAGTGGAGGACTGGCTGGGACATCCTCACTGGAGATCACTGGGCTGTGGTGGACTGGGCAATCAATCCAGGAAACTGGCAGCCAAGTGAAAATGGTTGCTTTCTGGGAAATGGTCCACCAGGACGCAGCTTTGTGACTGATTGTAATTTCTGATTGTAGGCACTCAATTGGACAAACAGAAAGCACCACAACCACTGACTGTGTTTCTGTGATAGACTGATGAATACTCAGCCATACTCGGTCGTAATTAATATTCTACTTGATTTGTATTTACAACATACTTCAGCATGTTGGCTATGAACAGAACAAGCACTTATTTTACCCCAAATCTATGGGTATCAAGAGAGATGCAATCAATGATTTGTGTTAACTAAGAAAATATTCAATGTTATTATTCTAATTTCTTTCCTGCTGTATCCTATTACTACTACTGCTACTGCAAAGACCCAGTTTCCCCACAGGGTTTAATTAAAGTTTCATCTTATCTTAAAGTCCCACGTTCCTTAAGCTTTCCCCAAAACATCCTCTGATTATACGATCAAACATTTTGTTTAATGGGAGCATGTTTATTATGTGTCCATTACATTGCTATAATTCTGAGTGGAGCTGCTTGTGGTGAGAGTGCCCCTTATGGTCAAATTTAGAAGTGTTTGTTCCAGACAGCTTGTTCCTTGCCCTAATCAGTGGCACCATCACCATGGGAAAACAGAGTGAAGAGAGGATATGGCCCCTGTGGAAAAAATGTCCTTTGATTTAGGTTTTGGGCCCCCTGCGGCTGCCTCTGGGTTGCAAACAGATTCAGTGCAGTGCTAAGCCTGGTAGCTTCAGCAGAGAGGGGGCCATGGCTCCCCCTCATGACTGGTTTCTGACTAGATCAGGAGACACATTGGCTTGCTTGCTGGCTGGCTGGATGACATGCTGATTGATCTTGGGCCAGCTGTTTGGATGCCTCACCCTCCACACTGAGCTTGAACAATGCAGTATCTAAGCATGTCTCAGACATGAAAGAGCATCATGGGGTAGTCTTTCTGATCAGATCATTTACATACCAGTTTTTGTACCATTTTAGCACAAATGCCTTGACAGCCCGGCCAACGGGATAATACAGACGGTATACGATGATGAATAGGAACTGAAGAGACCACCCTTTTTCTGCCACGGCATCTGCCATGGTGACTGTGGATGACTGTAACTTTAAGTGAGACTAACTCCTGCCTATATGGTGGTGAGCTAAGCTTGTAGAGCACAACATGGACTGTTTGTTCCAGAAACAAGCAGAGCCTGGGGGAGAAGGCTGATAGCCCTGCTGCTGCTGTCAGGTGAAAACCTTGCAACTCTGACTTTGATTTTCATGTTTTTACTTGAATTGTAGCATGGTCCTCTGTGGGTCATTTTATTACCCTTTGGCTTTTTAAACTCTGTCTAAACCCATTGTATAATTCCAAATGGTGATGAATCTAAAAAAAAAAAACAGCCTGTTATTCTTCATTCCTGAAAAGCTGACATTTGGGAAGAGGCAAGGTTTTCAGCTGACAGCAGTGTTTTACTACTGCCATCCTGCTCTGGTTCGAGGTCTGGAGCTGAGGAGAGACAGCAAACCAGTCTCCAGAATGTGATGAGGATGTGCAGACAAGTACCACAAGCTCTCCTCAGGCTGACTGATAGAGGCCAGTATCCTGGACAGGCTGTACTCTGCCACCGATAATTGCTCTTTGTCCAGCTTCTATTCACTCCTCTCATTTGGGGCCTTAATTCTGTCTCTCCTGGTCTTAATAGCCTTCCTGTGTTCATTTCTCTCGAGCTGGGCACAGACATGTAGCGTCCTGCACTTCGGTTATGATTCCACATAATGACTACATCGACATAATAACAGTCCCTTATTCCCTTTTGGTTCTATATAAGGATTCTGTTTCCTCCTCCCCCTTCTCCACACTTCTCCTCCGCTCCATGCCACTGCCTCTTCTCTCCAGTCTCTAATTTTTCTGTCCTTCCCGCCTCATTTAATTCTTTCAATTTACCAGTCTGTATCTCCCTAATAACCAATATGGGTGTTCTCCTGCATTTGCTTTTGCTCAGCTGTTCAAAATTGTTATTCATTCAAATTCAGTTTTAACAAACCGAACAGCTAAATAGCAGAGGGTGCTTTGCATTTTGTTTGGCACCATTTTCCCCCCATCTTGCCACAAGAATTCTAAGGCCAAGGTTGATATGCTACCCAAATGAATTATTTCCTCTCCAGCTGCCACTACTGCCAGCAGTATTATTAGAAATAGAGTAGTTTATCAGTATATTTCCTTTTGGAGTCATTGCTTTAGATCCTTCTCATTCTACTTGTCAGAAACTTATAATGGGATTCACAGATATGATAGCCTACATGTGCATGGTAATGGGCTTTTGAAAGCAGCAGTCTCGAAAGACTACAAGTGCTGTGCATTATATTTCTCTTTGACATGCAAATAAGAAGATACACTGACTATGCCACAGCCTGGACAGGCAGTTGTGACAACTTATTTCTTTGAATTTTATTTAACTTCACATAGATCCAATGTTATGTATTATAATGGTATATACAATACGCATGTTGAAGTGTCCTTGGGCAAGATACTGAACCCCAAATTGCCTGAAGCTGCATCTTCGGTGTGTGAATGTGTATGAATGGTTAGTCTCCCCTGATGTGCAGGTTGGTACCTTACATGGTAGCCCCTGCCATCAGTGTATGAATGTGTGTGAAAGGGGTGAATGTGAATGTATTGTAAAGTGCTTTGAGTGGTCGGAAAGACAGGTCATTTACCATTTACAATCAGAGCATCAAGATTCTCTTTGCTCAAGCCGAGACAATAAGCATCTTTTTCTAGAGGCAGCTGATAATTCAATGTTTTCTGTATGTACTTCTCTGCTAGCTACATATACTGCATGCTGTGATGGTATGGCTGCAATGCCTCACATTCTCAAAAGGAAAGGAATTCCCTCTGTGTTGCTATTCAAATCAACCTTAATGAATAGTCACTTTTCTGGTCCACTCAAAATGGCTGACAAAGAGTGTTTCATAAAATAGTCATGGAAATATGCATTTATACAAAATATGAGTCTTGGAAACCCAAATTGTTGCCATGGTGAGGGTATCGTTGTTTTTAGCATTCCAAATCTCAGAGTTTCATGCACTGTCCACACAGGAAACAACTGTCCATGACAATGAGCAACATTTTATTGCAGCCATCTTTCTGTGGGCGTACTAAAGGTTTCATTATACTGCAGGAAGTGTATTTTTTATTGATTCAAACTCTGACTGGTTTTCCCTTTCTGGCAAACACCAAAAGTCAAATTTCAGTATATCTTCAAAAATCAATGATGATGATTTTTTTTGTGTGAGTTAGTCACAAAGTCTCCAGTGATGTTAAGGTTAAAGGGGAATTAGTCATTTATACCCCAAAATAGGTACAAAAAGTTTTGGAATAGCTCCAGTAGATCGCCTCAGCTGGCTGTCGCGAGCTGCTATGACTGCAACGTAATCCACAGGGGCATCGGCGCGCTCAGATTGATATTGGAAGTGTCTGACAACATTATGGAAAGGATCCCTACAGAGATAGACTTTTGTTTAACCAGAAAACGAAAGTCTCGCTCAAGGAGAAGTCTCGCTCTGAAATCTCGCAAGCGAGACTTTCGTTTTCTGGTTAAACAAAGGTCTATCTCTGTAGGGATCCTTTCCGTAATGTTGCCAGACACTTCCAATAACAATCTGAGCCTGTCAGTGGCAAAAACAAGCACTTTTAGTGGACGTACTTTGATCGCACTTGCCCCTGCGGATTACGTTGCAGCCATAGCAGCCCATTTCACGACTGCCGTCTGAGGCGATCTACTGCAGCAAATCCAAAACTTTTTTTTACCTATTTTGGGATATAAATGACGAATATGTACAAATAGAGCCCAGGTTTAAAAATACCAGAATTCTCCTTTAAGGATAATGATGATGGCAAGAAAGTAACCAAGTAACAACCACGGTTGACTTCTTTGTAATACTAATACTACCAAGGGACTTTTATCACTTAGGGCCACCTGGGTCCAGGTCATGATCATTCATTTATGAGCAGCTTTGTGGTTTGGAGGGTCGGCTTAACCCCTGAGAGCACTGAAATAAGTCCAGTTCCCTGAAGACCCCCTGGGTGATAATTACTCATTACAGTTCCTTTATTGAGTTATTTATTTATTTCATATTTTATTTCAGTATGCAGTACGCAGCAATTAATCATTTATTTATGTGACAGTTGTTATCTATTATGTGGTCCCTTTAATGTGGCCAAGAATGAGCGATTTTATGGAACATTAGGCTCCCATGCATCTTGATGGTGCTACACTGAGCACTGATGCTGTTTTTGCATCTTGCTTTGATACAGTCTGCAATCTCACAGATCAGCTAATTGCAGCATATTGATACCATTGCTATGACTGCCACTGTGGCTAATACGATTCCTAGCAATTATATGTGGAATTGTGGTCCCCAGTAAAGCATGACACTTGGGCTGCTGTTCAGAGCCTTCTCTAATGGGGTCTGGGATAAGAATGGTAATGTGCGTTAGAGCTGGCAGAGGCACAGGCCGTGTTTTTGTTTATAAATAGCTCCAGCCAGCATTATTCCACTTGCAGTCGTCCCATAATCATCAATCACTCCTGCGTGCGGGTCGGCTTTTTGTGCTCACCAGAGAGTAGGTGTGCTGTGAGCTGTGCCCTTGCACCTCTACCCGTGCGAGTACATAAAGTAGAGAGTGGTGAGTGGACAGAGCTGGGAGTCGGGTGGGGGGAAGGGGTGAGAGGTTGCGCTGTGACGGAGTGAGTTATGGCACCTTCACCACCCCTGGGTCTGCTCAAAACCTTTCCTCAGCTCTTCAGGTCATTGAAGTCACCCCCACCCTCCACTTCACTCTCTCCACACACACACACACACACACACACACCCCTCCACAATGCTGATCAGAAGGA
>CABFOQ010049071.1:0-13709 GCA_900660455.1 Gephyroberyx darwinii | reverse complement strand
AAGAAGAACGCTTGTAGTAGTCGCTATTCTGGTCTGAATCGGTCAGAAGGCATGCATGACCAGAGAGACCAATATGGTGTTTTATGCTCCAACATTGAACTCTTAAAGCAGACTGAAGACATTTGTTTTAGCTTTAGCTCTCTAATTCAAGTGAGTGCAGGTGAATCATTTTTGCTATTTTAAGGTAAAGCACATTGTGGTTCTCTGTGTATGAAACCTACAAATAAAACCTGACTACAAGAGAGAAGGGAAAAAGGACTGAGCGAACCAGTCCATAAGACCAGTTCTGTCACTGATGTGTGACTCTGTTTTGTTCTGACTCAGCCGGCGGTGCGGTCCGTTGAGGCTCTTTCCAAAAGCCTCCTAATTATGTGTACCGTAGGAATCAATAAGATCAATATCCTCTTATTAGAAAAACCTTGAGAGTGTTTTATCAGTCAATCGTGTACATAAAATCCGGCTATAAAAGAAAGTGGCCGGCTGGCCGGATGGTGAGACAGACCGTCCTGTAACTGAAAGGCCACGGGTCCAAACCCCACAACAGTAAGAGGAGCAAGAGGCTGAACCCTTCGTCCCTCCCGAGTCTCCCTGGACGTCTTCTCAATACCGAACATGTGAATGTAAGGCTGAGAGCAGCAGCATGCAGCAAGTGGGTCACACAGTGTTTCAGGCCGAGATGCGTTTAAGTGGGGCGCCCCAAATAATCAATGTGTAAAAATACGTACAGTGCAGAAAAAGCTCTTTGTGCTGGAACGCATCAGCTCCTGACAGGATAACTGTCTTTGTATGACGCTGGACTGGCAGTCGGCGTTTTCCCCCGATCGATTCGGTCCTCGTGTGCATGTGACACCTCTCTGAAAGAGGTTGATGTAAAGACGTGCCTTGTTTTCCACGTTTTCCACTGTCTGCAAACTCACCAGCACATATTTGAGTGTGTGTGTGTGTGTGTGAGAGAGAGAGAGAGGGTTAGAGAGGGAGCGAGCGAGCACCAGTCACCAATTTGTCACTCTTGGCTAGTCACTAATTACAACAGCATCACATTTTTTGCCACTGCCAAGTCAGGCGAGGAAAGAAAAATCACCTGTCACAGTGTCCACTTCTGAACGCAGGCCTCTGTAATTACCCACCGAGGTGACCAATCAGAGCACACTGTTTGTTACGGTTCATTCTGACAAGGAACAGTGCCTTCGCGTGTACAGACCAAACCAAACACAGATAACGGTTGCTGAAAACGGTAATGGTGGTTGCAATCCGCCATTTCACGCGGCGAGCTCTCTCAAAGCTCTTTAGCAGCGATATGGAGCTGTTTCTCCACCATGCACCGCCGAGGCCCGGGAATCTGCAGGCTTTCATTCCTTCCAAACTCTGCAGCAGGCAATCCCACCGATTAGTTCCTCCTCTCTGGTTGAAGGAGGGTTGAATGAAGTGCTGTCACGTCTGGTTGGAATAACAACCTGCAGACTGTTGGGCCTCGGTGGTACGTGGTTGAGGACCAGCGCTCCAGAGCAGCTTCACCTGGTGGTCCGAACGCACCGACGGCAGCTCGCACATGAAGTATTGATGACAGCTACAAGACTAGCCCTGCTGTTGCTGTAACACCCAATGTCCTCAACCCTTTCATACTATGCTAAATGTGCTGGCCTGCAAGAAACACCCAGATATCCATAATGCAGCAGCACTGTTTCCACACACACTCGACTGAGCAGATGTGCTAACATGCACTGCGAAAATGTGCTTGAGCTCACAAGGACTGTCCTTAAAGCTGAGCACTTTACATAATTCCCTCGCTTTCCCCCGGAGACTTGGGGACATTGTGGACATGAGATGAATGGACTCGGCATCTTCTGGGTGTGGATAAGAGCATCTAAATGGCAAAGTTAGAATTGCATTAACCCAAGCTGCAGTAAACAGTGCATCTCAAACGGAGGTGGCGAGGCCTTGCTGCTCGCCTCTATACAGGGGATTACTGGAAAGCCTTCCCAGTAAAGAAGTTGGAGAACCCCTTAATCCACCGTGATGGACCAAGCCCTGAGGCTCATCAGCAGACTTGGCGTGAAGCCTCTGTTTGTTTACCCAGCAAGCCGACGGGATGCTGAGTGCTGGCTGCGGTAACGCCTCATTTGTCCTCCTTTGTAGTGGGTCCATCTCGCTGCCCAGGTGAAGGCTGGCGTGGGCTGTTTTGAAGCCACGAGCCAGACATTTGCATTAGGACCACCTGGATCTGCGGCAGAGCCAATGGGCCGGCAACGACACTCTGTTCCCCGGGCTTAGCCAAGGGTTTCAAGTGTGCCTGGTCGGTGCTCAGAAGTCAGCATGAGGACATTTTTGGCAGCTCACTTTTCTGGCTATGATGTGTTTTTCCTCCCCCAAACCACACTGGAGTAATGGGACTGAGGATGGAAACTAGTCAAGACAGGTTTGGGTTTTGGGTAGAAAAACAGTAGCACTACATTTTTCTTCCATTTAATTCAGACTTAAAGAATCACAACATGAAGGGAGACAAGGCGAGGACCTCTGGGGTTCTTGGTGACTCACCCTGGAAAAGGTGGAGAACGCCATTAAAGGCAAACAAAAACACTAAATCCTGGTAAGAGATTTAGTTTAGTTTTTTAAGTTAAGAGTTTCTTTAAGAAATATACCAAGGCTAACCAGAGGACGATTAAAGGTGCCTTAAGTAAGGTTTCTCCTGCTTCATATCACAAAATGACCATAATGTCTGGGGGGGTCGATAGGGTTGGTGATTGGTACCTCTGTTTACACCCCAAATCTCCCTTTTTCAACTGCTCATCGATGGAGGACGGTGCTACAAGCCAAACAAATGCCAAAGCAGTAGTTTTCTTCCAGTACTTAGATGTTGATGTATTTCTTCTTCACTAGACGTTTCTGTTGCATCGCTGCTCTAATTAGCTAGCTTACACCTCTCTCTTGTCACAATTTGACTTTATTATAGATAGAAGATGATAAAAGTCATGAATGCCATAAATAACGTAGGAAACGGAAAACATCTTTAAATGTTTTCAGTGAATTCAGCAAATTAATGCATCACACTTTGAGAATTGAACTCTCGTAATGAGACCTGTGGGGACGTGGAAGGAGGTGAGCAGACGTGTGAGATGACATTTCACATATTCCCTGACAGATTCTCAGACTAGGAGATTTCTCAGCCTCCGGTTTGTGTTGCAGAGAAGAGAGAGCACAGAACGTTCCCACAGCAACACCATCAATATTAAGAAGGAAATAAATGAAGGTCATTCCTTTCCCAGTGCTAAGACTGATCGGACTATTTGTTCAACTCGTGAATGTGGTTTTCTGTGCTGCTGCTGAGTGCTGAGTGCGTTGTACACGTTCACGTTTCTGAGTTGACATTACTAGACTGACTGTTCCCCCTTAGCTTCAACAACGATAACCAAGGTCAGTATCGTGCTTTGTTATGGCGGTACAAATAGGTATGGTTTAAGCTGTTCTCCTGCCCTGTCTCTCTTGTTGCCTTGTAATCTCTGCTTTCCTTTAAAACCAAGCGCTGCAGATGTAAAGACAGCCTATAGATATGTCAGTGACTGTACACGTATGCACGTTCAATGAAGAAGAAGAGCGTGGTCGCGTCCAGGTCAAGTTACCATAGAGGATGCGTTGCCACGATGCACAATAGGAATGACTGCCCGTCACGCTACAACACACAGGCCACTTCCTCAAGCCTTAAGGGGTTTCTCTCAGCCTCAGCAGCGCAGACCTCGGGGTCGTGGGGATCCCACGGTTGATCAGAGAGATCAGCTGACCAGGAGTGCAGCAGGAGAAATGGAAGGACAACATCGCGTCAGATGAGACTTTTAGTTCAGTTTTCCTACAGCCACAGTCTGGCTGGAGAGGGAGGCTTTGGTTATCAGAGAGCTTGCAGAAACCTGATTTTACAAAATTATACTTTCAGTCAAGCGATTTGACCACTTTACTTAAAAACAGCAGCGGCAGGCCAGGGAAGGTTGTTTCTGAAGACGTCGGGTCAGCTACAGAGCAGCAGCCCGGGGCTTGGTAGGGATTCAGGGATTGATCAACGGCACTTCAGCAGGGTGGATGGGCTTGAACCCAAATGTTCCAGGTGAAAGGTCTGCCTGCGACGCCACCCAGAATCCATCTTTAATGGAGGCATTTCTTCTCCACTTGCAAGAAGCTTAGCAGTTGTAAGTATGAAAGGAAATTTGGTTAAAAGCGTTTAAGCTCCTGATTCGTTCCAATATGATTGGATACGAGTGGTGATCTCCAATTGATCACGGCTCTTCCAGGTGATCACCACCATTCAATTTGGCCACTTTGACGCTGGTGGAAAAGCATTAGAGAAACCATGGAGAGATATAAGGAGATATATATATATATATATATATATATATAATTTAATTGCACATGAAAGAAACATAGTGGATGAACCTGCTTTAAATAAGAAAACCTTAATCATGTTTTTATTTCTTAATCAATCAATCGATCAGGCAGAAAGCATTACTGCAGGACTGGAGTATCGACAGTATCAGTCAGCAGAGAACAGGGAACGTGAAGACATGAGCGTGAGGTTTTACGTGAACGTGCGCATCATGTCGTGTTGTATATGTTGCACTTTTCTTCATCCAAGCCACAGTGATAAATATGTCTGCCCACGTGCATCTATCTGTTTGCGGTACTCGTGCAGCGGCGTGAGCGTAAAGGTCTGTGTTGAGGTGAATGAGCGTTGTCAGGACTCCATCTATCAGGCCGCCGCTGGGGATGACAAGTCCATTAACTGCTGCTGTCGCCTTCACTGGGAGCTCCTCCACGCTGGGCAACGTCCAAGTTCAGGTCACAACTTCTCCCTGTAACCTTTACTGGTCCAGGAAAGGTTCACGCTGTTGTCCAGCTCCACCCTGCTCTGCTGGTTCTACTGGGAGCTGACCAGTACAACCACAGTCTTCTACTGGTGGCCTTTGAGCAGCTCCACTGCCCAACATCACCTCTACAGTTGAAGGGGACAGCATTACTTACTCACAGTTCCCAGATCAGATCTTCCCCTGACAGACTGGAGATCCAACTGGGTGGTAGGTTCCTTCAGCAGTAGTTGTTGAGGGATGGGAGAGCGCTTCAGGTTTTACTTGTTGTGGTGAAACTGAGGTTTTTTGTGGTGAAATGTACAATATTACAACATCACTGAGAAACAAACCCAGAGAGTGACTGCAGATGCGAACGATGCCGGCTCTCCCCCGAGGCTCAGTAAATACTTAATGAATCCCATTACTTCCTGCAGGATATGGTCCAGGACGTGGGAGTGCATCTGTCAGGCCTGAAGCCACACACTGCAGAACATGTCCGTCTGAAGTCATTTAATCTCGTATTGAGTCTTAAAACCTTATTTTTCCTGAAACAACCTGTTGAGGTGAAACAATACCCCTGATGTCCAACTCACTTCCACTTGTTTCAAAAGCTTTTCCAAATGATGTTCTCTTAAATTATGGCGGATCGCTGCGTTATTATCTATATGATGCAACTTGAAATTTTAGAATTTGAGTTTTCCATTAAAAACAAAAGTGAAATAAGACTTTAAAAGTCATAAAGTCAGTCTTGTGGTGATGTAATTGATATAACACCTACAGCCAGTTCATGAAAGCTTTTACATTTTCATTTCCAAACACCCGGAGCCTCGCTGGTTTCCACACTAGAAGGTTACGGATGTACGAAAGAGGAAAAGTGCCTTTAGCAAAAATAATCTGATTCATAAAGCCGCATGTAGCTTTCCATCATCAAGTTTCCCTCAATAAACTCCAGTCATCTTGTAATTTTGTGCATGTGGACGAGCCTCAGGTCCCATCAACCCCCACCGTCAGCCAAACGCCCTTCATGAACATTGCATGTAAACGTGCTTGTCATGACGAAGAGTTTTGTGCTTGTGAGGTCGAGATGAGGAGATGAGCGGTCTGGTTTGGTGCCTTAGTTCAGGTTTCACAACCCAGAAAAAAAGGTTTCAGTGGTAACAAGTCACAGTTAATCGCGTCATCACGACCCCTTTCATCACCCCGTGACATTCAGTCCGGTTTCTTGACACCTTGAATTTGTCGCCATTAGTTGTTACACGCTAGATAGGGAGACGCTTTTAGACTACAGCATCAAATACACGGTGAAGGCTTATCTTATCACTGTTAGTCTTCTGATACGGATCAAAGAAGGTCAGTAGAACATTTTACTTTATTTCACTGCTTTGCCATTGGAGTTCTCCAGTGTGTCCAACATGTGCGTGAGTGTGGGTCATCTCCCATCAAGCTTTTAGAAATCCTGAACTGTTGCGTTGCGTGTTCGTCATTCAAGCCCGGTGTGTGCGCTTACGTTTCTGGTTTGTTTGGAATCAATAGAAGAAGAACAGAAAATCCAAGGATAAAGGATTTTCTTTCTGCAGCAGAAATAAGCCCCCCCACCCCCAAACACACACTTTGATTTACAGCTTTCCCTCCAGTCTATATGTTTCTCCATCAGCTGGGCTAAGCCGACCCTGAAGTCTCAACCCTCCAACGCTACCGTGATATTTCAGTCGTTCAGCTGACACTTTTATCCGGAGTGACTTGATGTACCACTTCAGGAAGCTTCAGCCGCCCAGAGCCACGTCAGACGGCCAATCAACACTTGTCAACTCTCAAATAATTGTCACTGAAAATCAATACTTATGAACAGTGGACAATTTGTAGTGTGGAATCTGTCCAACCTTGAAAGTCCCATGAAGCCGTAAGGTCATGATGCTGCTGGGGTTGAACTCGTAACCTTTCAGTTACAGGACAGCCTCTCGAACCACAAACCACCAAACTGACCCTGTAAACATGTTGTGGAAGACCGGGGCGTCTACCACAGAGACACTGAGGGAAAGGACTACATTTCCCAGCAGACAACAGCCAGTCGGCCATCTTGCCCCAGGTGACGGGCGTTACAATCAGCCAGGTGGGAGCTGATGGAGAGAAGAAGAGTTACAGAGTTAAAAGCTGTCGACCCCCCGGAGAGAGGAGCGGGAGGACGGAGGTGATGAAGGATGAGTTAGCTGTTCAGTAATGAAAGGTACTGTCGAGTCTGGAGGCTCTTCTAGGTGAGCGATGGGAGTCGATACACTTCTGACTGACGTTTTGTTATTTTGTGAATGAACACGAACCAGAAGGATAATCTATCATTTATTGCTGAGTTGAGTTGAACATAATAAAAACGTCTTCCTTGTTTGGTAATAGTACTTTAATACTTTAGAGACAAATCCAGCAAGAACAGTGAGATTTTCACACCGGAGTTTAGGAGCGAGCACTTCTTCCAGGAAAATCTCAAAATAAAAGCCCAGAAATAACCAAACATACTAACTACAAAATAAGACATTACATTACATTACAGTCATTTAGCAGACGCTTTTATCCAAAGCGACGTACAATCAGTGCATCCAACATAGGTCGGTAAGAGAAGAGTCTTAGATGACAAATGCCCAACCGCTTGTGATGTACACAAATAGACTGAACACATTGACATGTTATGTGTTCTTCAAGTTTCATGTTTATTGTCATTTACTTGATAACAAACAACATCACCAGTAATGAAATTATTGATCAACTCAACTTTACATAGTAAGTAAGATAAGACAAATAAGTGATTAAAGAAAAATAAAATAAAACAGTATACAAATAGTAATAAAGTGCAAAGAAGCGGTGTAGTATAAACAATATAAAAGTATTTACCTAAAGAAAAATAAAATATAATAAAAAGAATAATACTAGAGATATTTACAAGACTAAACACCACAATGTAACACTAAGAGGTAACAAGACAGGTATGCAATACAACACTGATATAAGTTAAAGTGACTAGTGGTGAACACTGAACAGTAGTTTCCTTGAAGTGGCCAAGTGTGTGTTGTAAGGGTCCAGTCATTGTGGTGTGTGTATGCCATTGTGTTACTGTAGTGTGTGTGTATGGTGTGTGTTTAAGTGTTAGTGTCAGCAGTTCAGTAGCCTGATGACTTGTGGGTAGAAACTGTCTCTGAACAGTGCAGCTGCCATACCAGGCCGTGACCCGACCAAAGGTCAAATCAAATGGGTTCATCATGTTTTGTGTGGTGGACAGAATGCTCTGAACATCGTTTTCATCCTATTCCTTTCTGTTTCCATCCAATTCTGTTCTCTGTCTCGTTGTCATGTTCTGCCCAGCCATGTCCTTGACCTCCATTGTGATGGCTGCTCTCTCGTGCTGTGTCAGTGTCCACCTGTGGACTGCACCTTTGTTCAACAAAAAACCTGTAAGCCCACCTTTGGTCTTTGAGTCCCTGTTTGCCGTCTGCTCTATTACCTGGTCGTGAAGGCATATGCCTGCTGCCTCTGTACCACAAAGTCAACCGATTGTACCTGTGTGTAGATTCTCGGACGAGTATCCTTCATAATGTTCACCTGCTGATAGGTATCTACTACAGTTGATTCTGTCATAGGAAAAGAACCAGAGCAGCATGATCCGGATGCTGGAAAGATGCAAACCCCAATTTGCCTCTCGTGTGGCCCTGATAAAGGATAGGAGATCTTCTACCATTTCAATGTAGGAAGTGTGATTCAATAATGACTTGAAGGTCTTCTTTAGGGAAGGCTCTCTGGAGGTCAGCGTCAACTTTTAAAGCAGCTTCACGGCAGTCTTGAGGTAGGATCTCAAGGTATGCTTGCCAGCGTAACTTGTGTAGTGCCTCGCATGTATAACTTGTGGCTAGCAATAACATCAGACTCAATCAGGATGTCTTGTAAGCCAGCACCCCCAAAACGCTTGCCAATACAGGACAGGAAAGCCATACATGTGTGAAACTCCCCCAGTCTTTCCTTGTATGTTTCACTCCTCCAGCGTATCTCCTGAGCTTTGGCATAGATGGCTTGGTCAAAGACTAGAACTATCTCCTGAAGTTCTAGTTTGTCTGAAATTTCTGTTGACCTCTTAAGGATGGTTTGTACAGTTTCCAGTTCTGTAGGATTTGCCTCAATCACTGGAAGGTACCCAGTGTTGTTTGGTGGTGAAATTGGACCTCCATGAATAAGTGTGTTAAAACCAGTCCATCCAGGAAGGTCTTTGCCATGGACTGCAGGTAGGTTCATCACATGGAATCATTTTTTGAATTATTATGCCATTTGTATTGTGTGTAGTCCCCCTACCCTCTCCAAAATCATTATTAGCCCAAACAAGAGTTGCTTGCAACTGTACTTGTATGTTTTGGGGGATGTAAGTGTCACCTTGTTGTATTTGTAGCTGTGCTAAAGCTGCGTCATGTTCAAGTACCTGTGAGTTAGAGGAACAGTGCCCAAGACCATTCAATAAAGCAGAGCTGAGCTGATCCTGCCATGTGACAGCCATGGCTAATGCACAATGTTTAGGCATGTGCCATCTCGCTTTCATTGTGAGCTTCATCATATCCTGGCAAGTTGAAACAATCTTCTCAGCCTCCTCTTCACTAACATTCACTCTTTCATTGTCAGTAGAGGGATCTGTTGTCATGGCTGTAGTCCAGGTGATAAAATTGAAGAGCTTATTTGGGATCAGATTTGAGGCAGCTGACATTGTAAGCTGCTGTGCTGTTGGTGGCCATGTGAGTTTAGGGGTTTTACTCTTGTCCACTATGACATCTTTCAGTGCCATGGCTGCATGGAACAAGAGTCTTGTCACATTTGTGTCATCTGTTTCAATTGTTCTTGTGTCGTCTTCATCTGATGATGAAGATGATGATGCTGATGACAAAGATGATCCAGCTGTGGCAATTTCATCTTGGACCATTTCATGTGGTGTCAAATCCTCAACATAAATAAAGTCATGTCTTGATAACGTCTGAAACGTCAGAAAAAGCAACAAGATTTGTAAGAGGAGATGTCAATTCCTTCTGTTTCATGAACACATTTCTTGAACAGGGCATTTAACTTTGATAGCTCTCCTCCACCTCTGTTGTACAGAAATGATGTATGTATCCAGTCTGAAACTGGCTGTTTCCTGTGCAGCCATGTTCATCTTTTTTGTACAGAAATACAGTGTAATTTCTGTAGCATCTGAAATGATATATTGCTTCTGAGGCAACAAGATCCATCCCACATATTTGTAGTAGCAGGTTTTCATCCTTGCGTGCCTCCGCTGCAACAAGCAGCTTACCAGCTGTCAGTGTTTCAGATTGCTGAAGACTCTCCTTGACCTTCTTCCGGTTATGTCTTTGAGTGAAGTATCTCTCACGTCTCATATTATACTCTAGATTGGAAGGAGATGTGGTGTTTTCTTTAGGTGACCCAGAACCTCTGTTGTGGTTCAGCGGAGAACTCTAACCTTTGGTGGTGTATTGTCATTGCTTCCAAAGGAATAGTTTGTTTACAACTCAGCTAACCACAGATGCTCAGCCCTGCTATCAGACATCTTCTGGACCTGACCTGACCTGATCCATCTATGATCGCTGATGCCTTGATGATATTGTTCATATTTTTTTCCAAAACACATTTGAAGAAAATACTTTTGCTTATGATAATACGATAATATGCTGAGGCCTGATGCAGAACTGACCTGTCCATCCTAACACTTAGCCTACATTTTGACAAATGAATGCAGTTTTCAGACCTAGCTCTTCATGGATTGAGTGGGGGTCCACCCTGTGTTCCCAGGGCCCTGAAAACAAACTGAAAACAGCCCCATGTTCCCTCAACATAAAAAGAGGAAGAGTGTCTATAACTATAGTTAACCAGTTTAAAGCTGCTTTACAAACTGTCAACCTGTACTGGCTTCTCTCTCCTCTTGCCGGCTCTTTCAATATTTCTTTTGTTGGCATACCGCATGTAGCGTTCTCTAGGTAGCCAACATGAGCTGGCACATCTGGAATGTGGCTGTCTCTTACGTCATATTTTTCTACAGCTCTTTCTACAGTTTGTCTTTCTTCTGTCTTGAGATTCACCCACTCCAGAGAAATCTTGTCCAACTTGCAACTGAAAAGTGTATGATGTTTGTTGTACAGCTTGTTACATGCATGCAACACTCCATATTTTTCCCATTTGCATCCCGACATGCTAGCTAAGGTATACACATGTTTGGGTTTTTGCAACTGAGATGCCAGATATCAAATGAGATAGATATCAGATATCAAAGGAGGTGGCAGACATGACTCAGGAAAAATAGTTGGATGAAGTAGTTT
This sequence comes from Gephyroberyx darwinii, assembly GCA_900660455.1. Lineage (NCBI taxonomy): Eukaryota > Metazoa > Chordata > Actinopteri > Trachichthyiformes > Trachichthyidae > Gephyroberyx > Gephyroberyx darwinii. The sequence continues at coordinate 2,551 of CABFOQ010049071.1, read as the reverse complement.
GGACATTCTTCTGAACAACATACTGTTTAATGTTAGAACAATATGAGAAAGTTACAGACATTTTCAGCTCCTGCAAAGGAAAGTGTTTAGACATCTTAGATTATATGATTATATTCCATAATTACAACAAGATGTTTTTTTAAGCCTCTGAACTGATCAGAACCAAGCTAATGTATCATACCGCTATGTCAGTCCAAGACCTGCTCTGCAGGTTTACATTTTGGGGTCCTAGTTAAGCCGTACGTATCAATGACATTAAACACTACAATCTGATTGGTTCATCAACTAGAGCTATCCTGCGATTTGCCTGAGCAGACTGACAATTAAAATATAAGTCTGTGAAAATATGATCAAACCAGAGCTGCCAACAAATGTTCTTAGTCTTTAAAGAATTATTTAATATCACACATAAAAAATGGTTTACTCTATCGATGGAGATCGATCGACAACACGAAAACAGAAAGACAGACAGACAGACAGAGAACTGCTTTCTCTCCCTGTCCTTTTCTTCACACACAAATACCAACACACACACACACACACACAAATACCAACACACACTGTGGCAGAACGGGGCATCTGCCATGGAGAAACTGCAGGCCACAGTCTGTCGGCCATCTTGCCCCAGCTGAACCAGGTCAGCAATCAGCCAGCTGGGAGCTGATTGTGACCGAGACTGAAGAGGGAGCGAGCAGACTGGATCTAGAGACAGTGGTAGAGCCAGGCAATGTTCAATGGGGTGGCCAGGATGGGACCAGTGGTCATTTTGGGGTGGGACAGAAATCACTATTATATGAACATATAACTAGAAAATAAGGGGCTATTTTAGGCTCCTACAACACAAAACTCTATTATTTGGAATTCAGGCAGCGGTGGAATAGATCAAATAATATTCAGTGGATCCAACATTTTTTTCTTATTCCTGCAGGTAAAGTAACACAGAAGCTTACACGATAGGTACAAAGTACAAGTGTCCCAAGCTACAGAGTATTACTGCTGTTCTGAGAGCAGATGGTGCTCAGCAGCAGTATGAGCTCATTCTCTACCACTGTACCATCAGGGATACAGACACAGACAGATACATCACTAAAAGGAGTTTTTTAATCAAAGTCTGATTACATTATATGTAACCAAGAAATATAGTCAACATACATAAAACCAATAATTCTTGGTTCAGAATAAATGTCACATCTCAGAAAGCTGCAAAAACATCTGAAGGTAAATCTCAGCAGCCTTTAAGCCCTTGCACAGATTGTTTGTATAGTTCTCTTTCTTCCAGCATGGCCGCCTGTAACCATTGGTAACCACTTTCAAAAGAAAATGCCTAATTTCTGTGCCGTGGTAGAGAAGGTAAAATGTGGAAAAGTATGAAATTGCTGTTCCACTATGACTTGTTTACTAGATCCAGTAATCAGACACCAATACATCAACACACAGCAACCGTCGTTTCTTCCAACATGGAGAATAAATGGGCGTTATAAGCAATCCGTGAAAGGCCTCTATTGTGGACATACTGAATTCAATTTTTTTTTGCATTGACATAAGTGCAAGTGGGTCTCAACTTTTACATTTGAGGTCTGTTTCAAAAACTGTGGCCATCTGAGCTAGCACTAAAAAAGTAAACTTTTTCATTCAATTATTGCAAAAACTATGCTCAAAGGCAATAATATTCCCTTTTGAATCCCCTGTAACACAGTCATACATATGACATGACTGTGTCACGCATTCAGCAGTCCAGGGACTTTGCTCGTCTAGACTCCACACTGAAAACACCCAGACAGCTCCGTCTATCATCACCCATGGTAGATCTCAGGTAGGTCTGGAGGTCCACCTGTCTCTCCTGGGCCTCAGCTGGCTTCTTCTTGCTGGTCTTATTGAAGAAGGATGCTATATCTGCTCTCTTTCTCTTCATTTTGATTTCTCTGACATAATACACCTCTGCAGAATATATCAACCTTACCATCATTGTAACTAGTCCTAGCAAAGTTAACTAAATACATGTTGATGAAATTGCAAGCCATGACAGATGTCTGTAAAAACAAGCTGATTCTGATTTATTTCCATGTAGCTAACCTAATCACGTTCCTGTAGCGGTAGGTTCACCCTGCGATCATTTGTTGGTTTACTAGACTTGCCAGTTGTAAAGTCAAGTCTCCAGAGGCACTCGTGGGTGCGCACCTAAAATGCATCCCAGGTGTTTTTGTGGCTGTACAGAAATGGTTCCACCTCTAAAAAAAACAACATTATTCTGTTCAAGAAAAAATGCCCCAAAAAGGAAATTACGACTGGGGTGGCCAGGCTTCAGTCCACGGTGGCCACGGCCACCCCGCAAATCCATGCTTGTCTAGCGAGCAGCCAGGGATCTGCTGGATCCCTACCGAAGCTTAAAGCGATAAGTTGATTTGTAATTTGGTGTAAAAGCCAGTAAAGTGTTTGAATCTCGTCTCCACAGTGATGTTTGCACTGGGCGTGGCCCAGGGTACCACAACACACACACACACACACACACACACACACACACACAAAAATACCAACACACTCTGACAAGGTC
>CABFOQ010049070.1:0-12834 GCA_900660455.1 Gephyroberyx darwinii | reverse complement strand
TACTGTTCATGGGCGCTGTATTGCTGTGACGCCAGGTGTGTTTATATCGGCGAACTCGGGCCAGTTAGATCTTGCCCGTCCACACAAACACACCGTTTAAGGGGTTCCAAAATGCAATACCATGGAGCATGCATACAGTGTACATTGCAACCAATAAAATAGTTTCAATGCTGTGACGCCTGTTACCTTGTTTACAGTAAGTCTGTTTGAGCCATTAAGCTAGCTGAGCTAACTTTAACTAGCAATATTGCAAATATGCTTCTGCAAACATGTCAAAAGAACCAGTGGATAAGAAAGGAAAATACAGTCAAACAAAACTGAACTTCAACGTTAATAATGTTACATCCCTGACGTCCACAACTCCGTTTGAGCATGGCCCTTCAACCCTAGAACCAGTGCAGCGGCAGCCAGAAGAACCCCAAAGCAGCAGCTCTGTGCCCGCTGAGACTGTCAAAACTGCCGACATTGAACTGAAACAGGTCCGTGCTGGCTCCGACTGCGTGGAGGGTTGTTGTTGGGTGTACCAACTTGGAATTATCGACGGAATGCACCATTATCACTCAGACGTATCCTTCCCTGGTAATGAATAGTGCTCCTGGTACCGCTGTAATATATCGCCGTATTTGCTTTGTGACTACTCCCAATCTGTATTCTCCGCCGCGTTTAACGCCTTATACTCGTTTGTTACTTTCAGTAACAGTTCCACCTTGTCGTCCGTCCAAACAAAGAAATATCTGCTATTACTTTTTCGCCATTGCTGTTCTTCGTAACGGTATTTTCTGCAAATAAGCAACAGCAGAGCAGACATTCCTTCCTGTTTACACCAGCACGCGAATGCCCAGTGTAAGTGAATGGTCATGTGATATGCGTTTATGTTATATGTTAACATGGACTGAAATCATTTCTGAAACGGTGCTAAAACGCTTGTGTGGATGGAAATATTCGTGTGGATTTAGCCTCAGATCGTGCACAGAGAGGAGGGGCTATTCACAGACGGGTCCGTTGTCAATGTGTTTGTGAGAGAGAGAGCGAGAGAGACAGCGGGGCAAGGAGGGGCTGAGTGAATCAATGCGCTGCACACAGCTCTACAGTGAAATAAGATATTACCCATTTTAAATAGTAAAAAAGTAGAAAATCAATATGTGGCGGTCAATGTTGATATTGTGGAGGGCTGCCACAAATAAATCAATGTATGGGAAACACTGCAGTGATTCGCGACTTAAAAAGAAGGTGGGAGAGGTGGGAAAAGTGGCGCCAGTGGTGAGAGGTGAAGTAGTGTGTCAGCCATAGGGTATGAATTATGGCCTAGACATCACACCATACTATCCACACTGACTGGAAGCTTTAAAGTCACAAGGGAATGGCATTTTGATGGTGTCTTGCTTTAGTAACTCAACATATTTCAGTTGGATATTGTCATGAGACATAACACGGAGAGGAACTGTTCAAAAATGTTTTGTGCATAATCTTAAATGGTCACAAATTTTAGATTCTTCAAAATGAATGGAAACAGGTTTTTCGGGGGTGAACACCCAAAAATGCAGCATCGTACCATGTTGCCACTTGTGTCACTTTGAAAGTCGTGAAGTTGTAGATTTCATATTGTCTCTGTTCCCTTTTTCATTAGGGCCTATATTAAAATATGTATTGAAATAATGAATAACAATAGTAAAACTATTAGTAGGTTGAAAACATTAATATGTGGTGATATGATGCAGATATTATGCATATACAATGTATTTCTATGAGATTGCGCATGCGGACACACAGAAAATTCCACCCAGAGCGGAAAAATCCGCTCCATGTCCGCGAGCAGTCCGCCCGCCAGCCATGCACGTGCAGCCGGTGAGAACTGTGGCATTCGTTAACATGGGAGCAGAAGTGAAGCGCAGCAGTGTGCGTGCACGTGTGCTTGCGCTTGCACATCTGGTTGGTATGGGGCATTAGCTAACAAAAAGTTGTTAACTTCATTGTGACTGTAACAGCCATCTAGAGCTGTGCTGTCTGGGTAAGACCTCTTATCTAGCAGTTACACGGCCCTTCAAATGAAAAAAATATATATATTCATGAAACATTTCTGCTGACCTCATTTGAAGCCACAGAGACTACACTGGATTTATATGTTAATAATTTGTGACTGTGAGTGTGTGTCTACGTGTGAGGGTGCAAAGTAGAGGGGGGGAAAAACCCTCTAGAAACTAGTTCATTTCCCAACATGACCCACATTGCACCTCACAAATGAATGTTTCATAGCAGTCTGCTGAGCTTGGCAATAAAAAGCTAATATCCTGTGGTTTTTGTTTGTGCTCAAGTCATATTTGCAAGTTTATTTTTTGGAGAAAACAAAATCACTGTCAGCAGTATGGGTTTGTCAAAAGATGAACTCCATCCACGTGTTTTCATGGAGGAAATGTTTCACTCTTTCATTCTTTTTTCCATAAATTCACTTTGCTTATATTGTTAAAACACTGAAAATGGCATCCTCTTGTTATTTTAAAGGATAGTTTGTAATTGCTGCTTTAAACATGCCAGCTGTATATTACAAATACTCTCTACTATCAATGTCATTTAGTATTTGATTTTGATATTTTAGTCTGGAATTCACTGCTTTCTCCTTTACTTACAAATACAATAACATAAAATATAATATCCCTTTATTTATTTATTTATTTATTTTAAAATTTGGAATCTGCACTTTTCAGAATTTTATAGTGTTTTAGACAGAACAGAGAAGATACACAAGACAGGTAGTGTGTGTGTGTGTGTGTGTGTCTGTTGGCTCTTTAAATGTCCATAAACTCTGAACCTCTGGAATATTTATAATAATAATATTTGAATATCACGCAAATTAAGCTTAACTCGTGTTTATATTCCAGCAAAGAAAATAAAAACACATGCATCTGTGTTTTCTAGCTCTGGCTGAAGACTTGGTGATGACTGCTGGCCAACCTCTGACCCGACCCCAAGGTGCTCGCTGGGGATCCTGGGAAATGTGGTCCGACTGCTCCCAACGGTGTACCAGAGGCTTCCGAACACGAAAACGTAGCTGTTCGATGGGGGAGGGTAGGACCAGCGCCACTGCCTGCCTGGGATCCCCGGTGGAATATCAGGACTGCAACCCTCAACCCTGCAGAGGTAACATGAAACGGCCTAGTTGTATGCTGAACTATCATTAGATACAATCAATATCCAACATTAACTTTTTGAGAATAATAATTTCAAGAATAATTTCACCAGACAAAAAAATTATTATACATTTTTCATAGAAAATTTTTCCCTGACCTGTTTCAGTGCTATTTCATGCATAGAATCAGGTACTGTGTGAAACACTCAGTGAAAAGACACGAGCAGGTTTTTGTCTTGGTCTCAGACCTGCTATGTGTTTCACATGGGAATAATGTTAAGTTTCCTCTACCGGTTATTCAACATCCAGTAAGTTTAGAAGCTATACTGTTTTTGTGTAGATCAGTGTAACAGACAGCCAATCAGGAGTCTGTTTAATATAGAGCCATTATATTACTTTGATTTGATTGGCTGGTGGTACAGAGTGTGTACGGTGGCCAGCAGGGATAAAGTTTGAGAACAGGCAGAGACCAAAGACCAGGTCAATGTATGTTAACTGAGGCATTCAAATGTTCCCATGGTGTATGAATGTATTAACACCAATACATGTGTAGCGTGTTGCGTCGTTATGAACCATGAGACTATTTGGTCAATTCTGGAAAATTGACAATTTTTAAAGTTATTCTTAGTAATTAATAACTTATTAATTAACACTCGCGGGGCACCACCAGTTTACACTGGAATAGTCACGTTATAATGATATCAGTCTAATAATCAGAAGACGTGAGCTCTAGATTTCAGTGATTTTCTACCTTCATGTCCAGGTTATATCAATAACACGCAATAGTCAGTTCTTTATAAATACAAAGATTTATTAACTGATTAAACACAAAGAATAATGATAGATAAATGTATGTACAATATGTACAACAAAGATAAATGAAATGAGGGCAGGTAATATTAGCATAGGTATGGTATATAACAGTGGCAGAGGATATGGCAAATAGCAATGGCACAGACAAAACGACCTGAGCTGTAATGCGTTTCATTGTCGTACCGTGGCAACAGCGAAAGATGGCTTGGAGGACAGCTGACAGTTTCCGGGAGACTTGGGACAGAAGGAAAATAACAGCAAAGAGTGGAGAGAGAGAGAGAGTATTCTAACCTCACTTTCACAGTTCAACCCTGCGTTTGCATCATCCGTGCATCAACAAGAAAGTTGGTTACTGTCTGGTTTGCAGGGTATCAGCGGCATCCTCGTTTCCGTGGTAACCGTCGCGCTGTCGCAGTGGACAGGTAAACATACGCACGTGTTGGTCTGGACCAGTCGATGTCAGGTGGGTCATCGCGGAGTGTGGTTTGGGGGCCGTTGGCCGTCGGAGTCGTTGGGCCAACAGTTCACCTCAGTGGAGATAGAGGGATAGGTCGATGTGTTGACTCACATTGTTCAGGAAGCAGAGTAGAGTAGCGTCTGGCTTCTGACTTGGTGTTGTAGTCAGATGGATCAGGTGGAGTGAACTCAATCGGCCGTCTCGGCAAGATTCACTCTGGCGCTGATCTGGTACATGAGCTGAGAGAAGAGCTTTGAGCCAGGTTCAAACTTAGTTACAGGACGGGCTGCAGGACGGTTGAGTTTCTTGATGTTTCTTGATGTCTTGCCATCTGAGTTTTTGCCCGTCCGCCCATTGCAGGAGTTGTCCTCTGTTTGTTCGTGAGAGAGTTTCTGAAGAGTGAGACTCTGAATCTGGTGCTAAGAGGTTTTATGGTGTGTCAGGAGTGGTACGTGTTTCCCTCATTTGCATGCATCAGTTTTACAACCTGATGACCGGTCATTACAATTACCTAGAATTGCATTTCCAACTCGGGTTTGGAAAACATCATTTTTCTTGATCCTTTGGGGATGCAAGTGACTTACTTGTGCTTTATCTTTCTTTTTTCTGTCCTGCACCTGGTTTAGATTAGGATTTTCATGTTTTTACTCTGCCCAACAATTTTATTAATTTGACCATTTTCATGTCGTCGTGTTCCTTTCAGGATGGAAGAGCCTCTGAAATAGCATTTAGAGCATGGGACACTAAAATACTCCGCTGAAATCAAGACTTAGTTGCAGGTTTTCCATCTTTTCAATCAATCTGGCAATGAGTGGGAGGAAAGCCAGGGTTGATAAACAGGAGAGTTGATGAGCTGATGGAAAGCAGGTGTGCAGGCTGAGGAGCTGATGAGCTGATAACACGGTGGAGTGTAGGACCCAGGGAGGCGGCAGGACAGGGACACCCATACACGCCCACACACACACAAACACAGAGAGAGACAAAACCAGGGGCATGGAACACAGGAGGAATGGGAAACACAGGAGACATAAGGGAAGACAGGGGCACGGCCATGACATCTTTTTTATCTGATGTTGAATCAGTTCAGGTTAAAGGAAAAATCCACCCTAAAACATTTTAACACTTCAACAACGATGTACCCTGCATTCCTGGATCCATTTTGTTGATTGGTGTATTTTCTTATTCCTGTAACTGATAACTGTTTCCTTTTGACTTATTTGAGAAACAATATATGCATAATAGAAATTCTTCAGCCGTATAATTAATTAACTAGGCTTTTGTTTAAATCCAATTTAAATTCAATTTCCGAACTTTTCCTTAGGTGGCTCAAAATGACGTTGAGGCGGCGCCCAAGCAATACACAATGCAATGCCCATTTTTATAATGTGTGTTTTTGTGTGTACTCCAGTGAATGGGGCCTGGTCTTGCTGGGCATCCTGGTCCCAGTGCTCAGCCAGCTGTGGAGGGGGGCACCATCAGCGAACCCGGACATGCAGCAGCCCCCCTGCTGCCAATGGAGGAGACATATGTATAGGTCTGCACACTGAGGAGGCACTGTGCAACACACACGCCTGTGAAGGTATGGCAAGGCATGCGTGCGCAGACACACACACACACACACACACACACACACAAACAACTTGGTCATCATGTATGTAAATCATGTATTTTTCGCTGCTTTGGAATTGCCTTTCATAATGGTTACATCGTTTTGAAGAGTGGCCAACTTTTCTCAGCCGACCAGCATGATGACCGTCCACACATTGGCCAAGTTTCCATGGTTGCTCAGCTCTATAGGAAATAATTGGACTTTCGGTGACTTGTTGATTGTATTGCTCGCAGTGTTGACGCACAATAATAATAAGACATTCAGTTTACTGATGTTAAGTCCTCAAAATTCACACTCCTCGCTGCCATTTGGTTGCATAGTGCAGCTTTAAAGGAACAGTTCATCCCAAAATGAAAATCCTGTCATTATCGTCTAACCTTGAAGACAGTGAAAACTCCACCAAACACAGTGAGTTTATCCAGTAGTTCCATCTTTGCCTTCTCCTAGACCAACTGCAGGAAATGGGGTCTGGTTGCATAGTCCATGTGTTTTGTAGCCAAATTAGTCCAAAAGGCCTAGATTTACCTCATTATGTAGTGTTATTCTTGGTAGAGGAAATGGTGACTTTGTCTAGTGTAGTCTGGCAACCAAAACAAGGAAATGGACTAATCCTGTTTGCAGCTGGCCATCCAATTGAGGAGGTTGGTGATGTTGAGCACTAGCACAGAGAGCTCCATTGGCTTTGACTGCTTTTGTTGTGATATACAACTTCCCCGACACTATCTGAATCTGAAACCCCACCAATCTCATACTACCATCAGAGATCTTATCCTACACAGCTTTCTTCATCCTCGCCTCATCCTGATTTCTTCATCCTTTTCAATAGCCAATCCATAGCCTATCCAACTGTCAAGCGAAATTGAAGCAAAGTTTTTAAAGCTCCCAAAAAATTCAATACATCAAAAATACCTGGATAGAAAACCAGCTGCTGTCTTTCTATACTCTTTTTCAATCCCACTGTTTCTCTTTCTTTCTCCCTCCCCTTCTCTCCCATCATCAGGTTGGGGTGGATGGACAGAATGGGGGGATTGTGACGAGGAGGCTCTGCAGCATCGGAGTCGACTGTGTGGTGAGGACCGGGAGGCCTCTGCCAGCCTCTGCCAGGGCAATATCACCCAGTCCAGGCCATGCCAGCCTCACGAGGTGCAAGGTAAGCCCATTCACTTCTCATTTGCATCCACTTCTGACTAAGAAATTTGCTTAAATCAATATAGAGAACATAACATTCAAAGTGTAATACGGTGGATGTAAAATATCTCTTTGTAAACTCAGTCCTATTTTGAAATTTGCCGTTTGGATCAAATCCTCTTTAAAGGTGCTATGCGTAGAATTTTACCATCAGTAAATCATCACCACATACATTTTGAGACATTAGTATAATCACCATAAACAAATAAGACCATCACTGAGAGGACTGGCAGCCTCTATCGGCCTCTATACTGCATTTTACACTGTGTGACACAGGATGGATTGCTTTACGGTACAAAACAGGAAGCGGTTCTTCCAGTGCAAACGGAGCTAAAGCTTTCAGAGTTCAGATGTTGGAAGGAATGAAAGGGTTAGGATGGAAAGATCATGTCCAACATGATTCAAGCAAGTTGATCCTCTTCAGTAAAGCCAAAGACACCAGTGAGGGGGAGGGGGGACAGGAAGCAATTAGGTTTATGGGAAATGTAGTGTTCCTTTTGAGAAACACTAGTACTAACACCACTGGTGTGAGATAGGGGCTACCAATATTCTCCAACATGGTCTTTTTGGTTTCCAGTAATTATGCCAAGGTGTCACTATTAATCTGATAATGACATATTGATGGTTAAAATGATACACATAGCAAGTTTAAATAGCATGTCAGACAAAGACAACTTTAATAGGAATATGGAGAGTGTGTGAGTGAAGAGAAGGTTCACAGTTTGAGTCTGACTAAGGTCAACTTGAACACATTTTGCTTTCCTAGGATGTTGGCTTTCTGTTATGAGCAGGGATGTAGTGAAGGGTAATGTCAGCCTTTTTAAATCTTAATATGTAAATGCATTGAAAGTAGCATTAAACTGAAGTTATATGAGGATACAAGACTGAGATTTGGCTGTTTGCCTTATGATTATTACTGACCCAATCATAGTTTATTCAACTTTTTATTTACCACTACATACAGTGCAGTCTACAGTATTGCTGCACAAACTGAAGTAGGTATCCAAAAATCTCTTTGGCAAATGAGAACCAGAGCACTGCCGGTGAAAGGTGGAAACACCCGGTTATGTTCACACAAAAGAGCCATTGTACGCAATGGAATGCTGACTTGTTACATCTGCATCTGTGGAAATTAAAAAGATGTATTAATGAAGATGTCAGCCTTCTGCCTTCCCGGAGAATGGTGGAAGCCTTTGAGTGAAATGAACTGTTCTTGTCATTTTTGTTGTTTGATCTTTTGGAGCTGAAGTGATTTCAAGTTCAACAATAATGTTTTTTCTTTTTCTACCTGTGTCATTTCTGTTTCTCTGTCTTCCTGTCTGTCTCTCCAGTCATTTTACCCGGACAGGAAGACCAGCACTGTGGAAGTAAGTGAAAATGAGAGATGCCTATCCGTTTCCTCTCCTCAACCCCACGCAGATAATCTGCTTTTAGAGGGCGTGCTGGGTTTTCACGCCCTGCCACTCCTGTTGCTTCCAAAAGCGAATACACGCCAACCCCAATTTATCACTGCCTTTGAACCTGTCATTATCTGATTAGGAAAAAGAGCCACAGTCATATGTCAGTTCACGCTGGCTTCTTTGCCTGTTTTACCACACACCGTAGGTGGTAACGTATTGACTTTCGTTTACAGCTTTGGCTTTATTGGTAAGGCTTAGGATGATAGATGGGGCTGATATTGGCCTTTTAGTAAGAATCCAATATCGACTAGTCAGTGTCGTCCACCTGACGGGATGGAAGTTCCTCCCTGACCACAGCTAGTCAATATGTTTTTATTATTATTTATATCAGATGTCTGGCTACAGAAGTCATTCCGGGGTGGGAGGAATTTCCTTTCAGTTTCAGGGGTGTCAGTGTGTAAAACCTTCAATTAAACCTGCCTCAGCCTGCCTTAAGGAGAGTCTAACCCACCTAAAACAACAGTGGCTTTTTTAGTAAGTTTTAGTGTCCCATTATGGTCTAAATCAGTGGTTCTCCCTCGTGACCCAAGAGTATGCAGAGTTTCATTCCAACCAAACATTGTAAATTGGGGAACGATGGCACATGGTTGAAAACCAATGGTCTAAATGGTGTTTGAGAGGCTTTGCCACCTTGAGAAAAAGCCTTGGGAAAAATTAAATACTTGTGATTTTTGGACATTTTTGGGGTATGAAAATCATCAAATTTAAAATTATTGAATATTGGCACAAAATATTGGCTATTGGCAGCTTTAATCCAAAAATGTCATCAAAACCCCATATCAGTCAAACCCTAGTATTGACAACTTTGAGGAACGCTCTCCTTCTCATTTTCCCTTACTATTACACTGTGAACAGCGTGATTAACAAGCCACCGGAGGTCCCTTCATTCAAAACTTGGCCGATGTGTGGACGGTCATCAAGCTTGTAGCCTGAGAAAAGCTGACCACAGCAAGGTTCCTTGTTTTCCTGCCGATGTGATTTTGGTTCATGAACAATAGTTTGGCCTGGCAAGTGCAAAATTTTCAATGAATGCTACCTACTTACAGACATCCCACCTCTCCCGGAAGTTCCGGGAGTCTCCCACATATTGACGCCCCTGCGCCCGCAAATTATATACAATATCCTGGAAAACTTTTTTTTTTTGAGAGTGAACGAGCGGGCGAGCGATAGAGAGAGAGAGAGAGAGCGAGAGCGCGCGAGTGACAGACGTAGCAAGAGAGTGATAGAGAGAGCATCCTGATTGGTCTCTCTTTGTGCTAAGTAGACCTATCAGTTTTCTCAGTGGGCAGGCTTTACAATCGACCTCTCTCTCTTTTCATTGTCCATCAGTTCAGTGTCCTGCAGCTCCATGGCAGAGTGCTCCAAAAAATAAAATATAAAATGCACTTCACCCCAGACTACACTAAAGTGTACCCCTGCCTAATAGGGGTAAAAAAATAATGACAGTGTTGTTCGCTGCACTGTTTGCAACAGTGACTTTTCTATTCCCCTGGTGGGTTAAATGACTGTAAAAGACATGTTGAGGTGAGTTTAACAGGTGTCATTCGTTCACTAGCATAGCTACCGTTATTTAAGCTAGCAGGCTAGCTGCTAAGGAGCTACTCTATTGCTACGGAGCTACTATATATATATATATTTATTTATTTTTGTGCTACCTCCCTGAAATGAGTTTTTGCAGGGTGGGATGTCTGTACTTAGCACTTGCTAGCTAGCTATGTTAACTCATGACGTAACGTTATGAAAGGTAATTCCAAAGCAGACCGCTACATAGATGCAATCAGACCCTCTCACACCGACCACAACCAGTCAGAATAGAGCAACCCATCAACCAAGATGCTCGCAATGTGGTTACTCCACTTTCTCTCCTCCCTTCCCCCCTCTTCAGCCTTCACCCTATTCCAGTTAGTCGCAATGGGACTGGCCAGTTTCTTTGCGGCAGTACTGCTGTCAACGCTGGCCTACGCCTACTGCCAGCGTCTGAACCGGCCATCAGCGGAGTCAGCGGTCATCCACCCCAACACGCCCAACCACCTCTCCTACAACAAGCAGGGCAACGCCACACCAAAGAACGAGAAGTACACCCCCATGGAGTTCAAGGTGGGCCATCTCGATTCGACTCCCTATGAGTTCTAAAGAATGGAGCAATCCATTTGTGAAGTGCTCTTCAATATTGAGGAAATTTTTATCAAACTTTATGCTTTGCATTCAGCTGTTCTAATGTGATACATCATAATTTCATCAACATACTTGGCTGTAAGCCCAGCTAATATAGCTGTTTGTGTTTCTCTTTTGTCTTTTCGTTTGTATTTTTGCTTAAGTACAGTGTTGTCTATTGTTTGGATCTTTCATATTATTGATTCTCATTAATTAGCATTAGTTAACCTGTTAGATCATGAGCCAAACAATTCATTATCATTGATAGGATTAATCAGGACTGTTAGATCTTCCTATTAGGTCTTCCTTTTATTCCCTCTGTGCATCTTTTACCATATTTGCCATTGATTAACATGTCATGTTGAGCCCTGCTTTAACTCTGAGATGAAAGAACTTTGTGTGTGTGTGTGTGTGTGTGTGTGTGTGTGTGTGAGAGAGAGAGAGAGAGAGAGAGAGTGTGAGCGATCTCTGTTTATTATCATTTTCTCTTAGGCGGACAAGGTTTGATGAATAAAGACACTCTCATTTAGCATAATTCCATTTACTTTCAAGGTCAAATTTCCATATAAAGGCAGAGCTTCACTTTTCTCATCCCTAGTAAAGATCAAATAGCAGCATGTTATTATGCATACCTTCACTGTTGAGATCAGAGCTGTGAGAAAGAGAAATAGAGATAGTGAGAAAGAAAGAGAGGGAGAAATAATGATACAGAGGAAGAGATGAGAATGAGGCTGAAGGAATGTCTGAAAAATTGAGACAATATGAGATTTAAAAGGGAAAGAAAAATTATCAAAGAGGAAATCTCTTTATTTATTGATAATGTAAAGGCAGAGCTGCTCATAAATAAACCAGTGGCCTGCAAGGCTGCGGGGGTTGGAGGTCATTGGTGTGAGCTGCATAGGAAATGAAAGGTCAAAGGTCAGAGTCACAGAGTACACAGTCGGTCTGGTCTTCGCTGTAGTTAAACAACTGTTATTTTACAACTATTTTAATGTCCTCCTCCAGTGAACTCATCACTCATTCCATTCAAAGTTTTAAGCTGTGCTGAACACCACACGTGAGCTTTTATTTGGCAAGAATTTATTATTATTTGCTTAAAAAGTTTATTGTGAATTAGTTTGAGGATGGCTGTGAGGCCACTTGAGGAGGGTCTTTAACACCAGAAGTTGCTTGTCAAACCGGATGACTCGCTGAGAGACTGATAGAACTTCAACAATCTTCTTAAATGTCTTCTTAAAGAACTACGCCGAGTTTTTGGGGAGTTTACCCAATATGTGATGCGAGTATTGGCACCAAAATCGCCTCTCTGTCTCCGGTAGATAGATCTGTCCGGTGCTCACACTTTAGCATACAGTATGTTAAGTAATTGCAGGCAAAGTATGAAGTATAACTTCTGAAAACAAAATCTTAATCATGAGTGAAGTCTATTACAAATCAACAGTGTCTGTCTAACTTCACTAACTTCCTGTGTAAAGGAAACAATGCTTGAAGTCTCACGGGAAGAGAGATTTTTTGCCATTCAAGGTGCATTCTCTATGTCCAATTTCATGTCTATTTTACCAATTGTCGAAACAAGCCAGGTTTAGACATGTGCCATTAAAATGAACTAACCACCCAGCCCTAGAGTTCTCATTGTCTCACTTTTAGGATAACACTAATCACCTCTGGTTACTTGAAATATTGTATGTACTGGTGACGATGAGTTAGTAGAATTGGAATATAATCAAATTTTATGCCAGTAATTATGCTGCTACTAAGTACAATTTCAGTAAAGTAACAGCATATATCTATCTATCATCCATCCTGACCCCTGCCCCTTTTTGCTGCCCCCCCCCACTCCAGATGCTGAACAAGAACAACCTCCACATGAACGACGAGACGTGCAACTACTTCACCTCCCCACTGCCCTCCAGCAACGTCTACGCGACCACCTACTACCCCCCGAGCAAGTACGACTTCCACCCCGACTCGCCCTGCAGGAACTACATGCACAGCTGAGAGGCAGCCAGATGAAGCCGGAAACCCCCAT
>CABFOQ010049069.1:0-16218 GCA_900660455.1 Gephyroberyx darwinii | reverse complement strand
ACCCTCATCTGTTCAAACTAGCAAAACCATTTTTATGCACGCCAGCATCATCTGTTCCTTGTGAGCGAGTATTTTCCAAATGTGGAGAAGTTGTGAGCAAAAAAAGAAACCGGCTCAATCCAAAAACTGTTGAAAAAATAATGTACCTCAATAAAAATCTTTGAGTGTTCCCCATCCCACATAATCACCCCCTGCCATAGTTACACAAGCACACCCAACCTATGCCATATTTTCCCAGCACTCTCTCCTCAATAACACAATACACACATTCATCAATCTTTATTTGTAAATAGAACATGATATTCAATCTTAGTGTGTGTGTGTGCATCAAAGAATTTTCAAAGCAAAGATACTTTAAATCCACTGCAGCCTTGCACTTCGCCAGGAGAGGTCACTGTAACTGAAGCTTCGAGTGATGAACCCATTTTCGAAACAATTGGCTCAAGTGGTTCAGTGCTTCACAAAAGCTTCATTTGCCCATCACTGGTGTTCTCCTCTTCTGGTGTGTGTAGTCAGGTGGCGTCTGCTGGGTCCTAAAGCGAGCCGTTTTCTCTGGGCTGGCTATATTGTGCCATTTCCCACCTCACGCGTGCGCACTCTTTTGGAATGTGCCAATGTTTATCTTTTGTGGAGATTCCTTGTATTTTGATGTTTATGCAGGCCTTTCATTTGTGGATTGAGCAATTACATATATATAATGTCCTAAGTAATAATATACATTAAATAATATATATATATATACTGTAATAGAGGTAGTATTTATTTTGATAGTTGTATGTTCAGGGGGTGGGGCCAGGAGTATTTATACGGGTCCCTCTCCAGGGAGAAAGTGTCGGGTTGTGTCCAGGAAAGTACTGCTATTGCTGCTCCTGTGGACATTGTGGATCTGGATGTTGGTTTGTCTTGGCTGTATATATATGTAAATAGTTTTCCCTTTTTGAATACTCACTTTTGCACATTGTTTTTGGATTTTGGGAGCACCAATAAATCACCTTGCACTACAACTGCTATTTTTTGACTGTGCCATTTGTTTGGAGGGTTGAGATACGTTTCTCAGCTTACACTCCTTAACATTTGGTGGCAGCGGTGGGATGGCCAGTCGCAAAATGTTGCATCCCTTTTGAAAGAGGACCAGGCTTTGGTCCCAAGCAAAACCCTCCAGTGCAAAGAGCGAAGTAGATGACTGGGAAACTGCAGTGACATCAGAGGAGGAAGGGTTTGTGCAGGACTTTGAGGTGCGGGGAGCTAGGCCCAAGTACAGCTCTCAGCGTGAAGCCTCTTCTCCAGCTGTAGAACCTGCATTGGTGAAATTATTCCAGGACTTTCTCTCTGCTCAGCAGCGAAGAGATTATGCTCTTTGGGAGGAAATCCGGGGTCTGCGGACCACCATGCAAACTACCAACCAGCCTGAAGCAGCCGAGCAGTCCACAAGAGGGTGCTCCAGTCTAGGTGGTGGAAGCCCGAGGCTGGATCTGCCAACACCAGGAGCCAGACAAACATCACTTTTCAACAGCCCAAGCAGTACCCGAGGTCAGAGGCCCTTCCCTGTCCATCCAGCTGACCAGTCCCAAGGGGCCAACCAGCAGCCATTCCTGCGAAAGGAGCCAAAGATGCCTGTCTACCAGCAAGGTGAGGATATCGAGAACTATCTCCTGCATTTCAAGCGCATGGCAAGGACTTGGCAGTAAAGATCAGACAGGCCCTAGAGGCTTTGTCTGCTACCACTGCCAGCAGCCAGGGCACAAAGCGTCGCTATGCCCACTTAAAAGATCGAAACTGTCGGGGTTATGCTATGTGCCAAGGGGACCGCATTGACTGTGATGATTGTGAGGACCAGGAGAGGGAGGGAGAATCTATGTGGGTACCTGTTAGAGTTAATGGTAAACCAGATAGCCAAATAGTAGTGCTTGTGCTGTCGATTATAGCAAACAGACCATGGTTCAGTTTGTGCATGGTGACTGTAAGCCTGAGCCTCGGGCAGAGCTCACTGTGGAGGTGGACAAGCATAAGTACCTGTTGACTGTGGGTATAGTAGAGAACCTACCAGTGGATATGCTCTTGGGGAGGGATTTGCCTGTGCTGTATGAGCTACTTGGGAGAGGCAAGGATCAGCCCCATGTACCTGTCAATGCAATGTCTGATATGCAAATGTCATATTTGGTCATAACCCATGCTAAAACCAAGGCCAAGACTGGCTTGCAACCGCTGCCTGACTTGTGTAATAGTCTGTGCAAGGGTGGAACCAAAGGGCCCAGAAAGTCACGCCGGAGTTTTGAAAAACATGCAGGTTCCCCTGTACCTGTAACTTTGCCTGATGAGATGTCTGGGTTAAAGGTTAAATGGGAGGTCCCTGATGATATTGTAACTGCAGTTTCAGGGGGTTCTGTGTTTTCCATATATGACAACATGCTGTACCAAGGGGAAGAGGCAGATAGAAAGTTGGTGGTACCCAGTAGTTGCAGACCACTTGTTCTCCATCTTGCACACACAATCCCATGGGCAGGACATTTAGGGCGTCATAAGACCTACCTTAGGTTAGGCTATCATTTTTTTTGGCCCTCCATGTACGCAAGCATACTGCAACACATATTCAGAGTGCCAAAAAATCAGTGCTGTCCGCAGGTCCAACCGAGTTCCCTTGCAACCAATGCCTGTCATCACAAGCCTGTTCCAGCGGATTGTGATGGATATCGTGGGGCCATTGGAGAAGATCAGTTCTATGGTATCAGTTGACTCTCAATATTCACAAATAAACACAAAACGATTCACAAATGTATTTTTTATTAACATATGCCTACCTGGCAGAACGGGGACAGCGGCTATGGTCCCACTGGCTCATAGCCGGAATCAAATGAACATTCCTCCTCGTTCCAGTCCACATCGCTCAAGTCTGAGACTTCTCCACTGTTTCAATAAATGTTTGATTATTGTAATAAGTACAAACAACGACGTATCTTCAAACACTTGACTGATATCAAACATATCTCGGGCAGTACAATATGACTCCCGCTACAGTCTTCGACTGGGCTCCGCTCCCTGTGTTACTCCCTCAAAGGTCCCACTGGGAAACACATACTGCAATGTCCACCATGAGATTCCCCTTCACCCAATACATGAAACAATGCCAAAGCCTCTTCTACATTTGGTCTTCGGTTTGATTTCTTCATCTTCTCTCTCTTCATCCTCTTGATCATCAAATAGCAGGCAATAGTGGACAATCCTGACGCAACTCAAATAGGCTACTGCTCTGTGTTTCGGATTGAGATTGTTTTGGCGGTGCTAGTGCAAAAATTGAAAAAAAAAAAAAAAAACATGGTTCAAATATTACCTGGCTAACTTGTCTAGCTGTGTAAATAACACATTGTTAGCAAAATCAGACGATCATAATTCAAATGTATTCAATCACGAACAACAAGGGGATTATTGGTTAAACATGTTATGTTTAATTTACACTTGGAGTACTGCTACCAGACGCCATGCTTGTCGGGATTAGGGACATTGGGCCTCATTCACAAAACATGCGTATGATCAGATTTGATCATATAAAGCTAGTACGAACGTTCCTATGAACATAGTCGGATTCATCATTTTGTTCGTATCTGAATTTTTCGTCTGGTACGATCAAATTCTACGAGTGCTTGGAGACATGCGGAAATGTGTTTATGTGTTTGGAAACATGCAGGAAGGCTCTTAGAACGGCTTGTTCTTTATGAAAAATCCATTACAGTAGTGCCAAACCTCAACAACAAGATGTTTCCCAATAGGCTGAAATGGCGTATTTGCTGAACTGTCCTCATTCATAACAACACAAGATTATCCAACTTGTAATGGGTTGATCACATGGACTGGATGCCTTACAAATACAATTCTACAAATACAGTTCTACCATCTGATGAAGATATAGCCTGGATCTGATCTGTGTCCAACTCCAATGCCAGTATTGACAGCGTTAATAATTTCTTGCCATGCTTTACTTTTATCAGTTATTGTGACTCCGCTGCTGATGCTTCTGAAAACTCTGTTGTTTTTTTCTCATGCATGCATGTGCGCAACACTTCCATTTCGGACTCCGCCAAGTTCCTCTTTTCCCGAAGTATATCTCCCCTGGTTTCCTTGCACATGACCCGTCAGTCTGCAAACTTTCTACAGTGTTGAACAGGGCATTTACTAATGCAAATCGTAATCAACAGGCACGCGCATCCAATTTACGCACAATCGGCATTCATCAAACATACACCTGTTCTACGAACAAATGGAGGTTTCCCGCACGTTTCATGAATCCCACGTTCATATTTTAGTATGCACACACATACGACAAATCTACGAATAATTTATGAAAACGTTCGTGAATGAGGCCCATTGAACGCAGCATTGAAATCACATGCTAGTGTGATTGACTGAAATGGAAAGAGACATCCGATAGGCTACAGAGAAAGGCCCTTTAGAAAAAATGCATTTGTGAATCTAACAACGTCAGGGAACTCTGAAAAATCCACACACAAATGTAATGAGGTTCACACGTGTCTGGAGGTTTATAGATGCAGATTCGACAGTAAATAAATGTAACAAAAATATGAAATATGTTTTAGATGAACACTGCAGCTGTTTTTAACTAAGTATATTATATATATTACATTTATATAAAACGAGACGTATTTATGTGTGCATCTGAAATAGACATTTGTGAACACTAATTTATTTGTGATTCTTCTTTCATTCATATGTGGATTTGTTTTACATTTATATGAAACAATACATATTTGTATGTGCATTGAAAAATATATTTGTGAACAGTCATTTATATATAAATCGCAAAATACATTTGTGAATCGTTTTGTGTTTATTTGTGAATATTGAGAGTTAACTGATCCCATACAGTTCAGGGTATCAGTACATTCTTGTGGTGTGTGATTATGCCACTCGCTTCCCTGAAGCCTTTCCTCTGTGTTCCATCACCACCCCAAAAGTGATCAGTGCCCTTGTCCAGCTGTTTTCACGCGTAGGCATCCCGGAGGAAATCCTGACCAACCAGGGAACCAACTTCACCTCCAGTCTGATGGGGCAGCTGCACAAAGAACTGGGGATTACTACCATCAATATGACTCCTTACCATCTTGAGACAGATGGCCTAGTGGAAAGGTTTAATCAGACTCTTAAGAGGATGCTCAAGAAGTTTGTCTCAGACACAAGGAAAGACTGGGACAAGTGGTTACCATTTCTCCTGTTTGCTTACAGGGAGGTGTCTCAAGCATCCACAGGCTTTTCACCCTTTGAACTCCTGTATGACTGGAGCAGTACCGAGAGCAAGCTAAGCTCAACATGCAGGAAGCCCAGAGGACCCAGAAGACATGGTATGACCAGTATGCTCACCAGCGGGAGTTCCAGCCAGGTGATAAAGTCTTGCTTCTCCTACCCTCCTGTTCTAGCAAGCTCCTGGAGAAGTGGCAGGGTCCCTTCATGGCGCTGCGGAAGGTGGGGCCAACCACCTACGAGGTCCTACTCCCAGAGAAGAAGAAGAAGCAGATATATCTTGTCAATTTCCTTGAAAGCTTGGAAAGAGAGAAAAGCTGCCATGAGGACTACATCTCTTCTGGTCCATCAATTGTCAGAGGAAGATGACTCAGAGGGAGTAGTGGAGGCCTGGAAGGAGCCTGGCAACATGGACCTCTCTCATCTGGACGGTAATCGGCCAGTGGAGCTGCAGGTAGTATTTGGGAGCTTCCCACACTTGTTCCAGCAGAAGCCATGACGAACCACCACCCTGAAGCATATCATTCGGATTAAGCCTAACCAGTGCCCTGTGCGCCAGCGCTGCTACAGAGTGTCTGAACGACTGATTGGGGCTCTGAAGGATGAGATCCGGACCATGCTAGAGCTGGGGGTCATCGAGCATTCAGAGGGTGAATGGAGCAGTCCCGTTGTCATCGTACCCAAGAAAGATGGGTCCCTTCGGGTGTGCACTGAATTCCCACATGTGCTCTTCTCCAGTCCTTCAGAGTCTGGACTTTGAGCGAAGCTTCTTGGTCCAAGTGGATGCCTCTGGTGTGGACATTGGGAGAGCCAGGCTCAGGGAGAGCCAGAGGAAGAGCGTCTAGTTCTGTACCTGAGTTGAAAACTGCCTCGAGAAACCAGGTACTCCACCATTGAGAAGGAGTGTCTGGCCATCAAGTGGGCACTAGACAGCCTGAGGTACTACCTCCTTGGTAGGGAGTTTGACCTCAACACGGACCACAGAGCCTTGACCTGGATCCAGGAAGGGTCACAACTCCAGTTACATTATTTATATATATACTGTAATGGAGGTAATATTTATTTTGATAGTTGGTATGTTCTGGGGTGGGGTCAGGAGTATTTATATGGGGTGCCTCTCCAGGGAGAAAGTGTCGGGTTGTGCCCAGGAAAGTATTGCTATTGCTGCTCCTGTGGACATTGTGGATATTGTGGATCTGGATGTTGGTTTTTCTTGGCTGTATATACATTATATGTAAATAGTTTCCCCTTTTTGGATACTCACTTTTGCACATTGTTTTTGGATTTGGGAGCACCAATAAATCACCTTGCACTACAACTGCTGTTTTGTTTTGTGCCATTTGTTTTGAGGGTTGAGATATGTCTCTGGGTTTACACTCCTTAACAATCTTGTGAATATATGTCAAATTGTTTCCGCGGTTGCTAGGAGATGCATTAATTCAGAACTTCAGCTGCTGCAGGAATTACATCCTCTGCTGAGCTTTTTTGGTGATGGAGCTGATGTTCAGCTCCCACTTGAGGTCCTGGGTGATGATGGTACCCAGGAAGCGAAAGGACTCCACAGTTTCAACTGGGGAGTCATGCAGGGTGATGGGTGCGGGTGGGGCTGGGTTCTTCCTGTAATCCAGTACTATCTCCACTGTCTTAAGAACATTGAGTTCCAAGTTGTTCCACCAGGTTACCAGATGGTCAATCTCCCACCTGTTGGCGGACTCATCCCCACCAGAGATGAGCCCAATGAGGGTGGTGTCATCCACAAACCTCAGGAGCTTGATGGACTGGTGACTGGAGGTGCAGCTGTTGGTATACAGGGAGAAAAGTAGAGGAGAAAGAACGCAACCTTGAGGGGAACCCGTGCTAATGGTCCGGGAGTCGGTGATATGTTTCCCCAGCTTCACGTGCTGCTTCCTGTCAGACAGGAAGTCTGTGATCCACCTGCAGGTTGAGTCAGGCATGTGCAGCTGGGAGAGCTTGTCCTGCAGCAGAGCCGGGATGATGGTGTTGAAGGTGGAGCTAAAATCCACAAACAGGATCCTTGCATAGGTTCCCGAGGAGTCCAGTTGTTGAAGGATGAAGTGGAGGGCCATGTTTACTACATTGTCAATAGACAATGTAGGCGAACTGCAGGGGATCCAGGAGGGGGTCAGTGATGTTTTTCAGGTGGGACAGCACAAGGCGCTCAAATGACTTCACACACAGAGGTCAGGGCAACAGGTCTGTAGTCATCAAGTCCTGTGATCTTTGGCTTTTTGGGGACGGGGATGATGTTAGAGGTCTTGAAGCAGGCTGGTACATGGCATGTCTCGAGTGAGGTGTTGTCTGTGAACACTGGAGACATCTGATCAGCACAGTGCTTCAGGGTGGAAGGAGAGACAGAGTCTGGCCCGGCTGCTTTGCAGGGGCTCTGTCTCCTGGACAGTCTGTTAACGTCCCTCTCCAGGATGGTGAGAGTTGTGGTAGGGGCGAGGGGGAGGCTCTGAGGTGGGTAGTTGTGGAGAGGCCCAGGCCCCTGCTGTGGTGGGAGAGGTGAAGATGGTGGGAAGAGTCACGGGGGATGGTGTCAGGACTGTCCCATTGCCTTTCAAAGCGACAGTAGTGCTGATTAAGATCATTGGCTAGGCGCAAGTTAATAGAGTGGGGGGCTTTAGCTTTGAAGTTGGTGATCTGCCTAAGCCCCGCCAGACAGAGGCTGAGTCGTTTGCTGAGAACCGCTGTTGGAGTTTCTCAGAGTACAGTCGTTTAGCCTCTCTCACGGCTTTGCTAAACATGTGTCATTGTTATAACTCACCCTGGTGCTTTATATGGGACACAGCAGTCCTCACAGAAGCTGATGTATGAAGTTACAGCCTCTGTGAATTGTTGGTAGCAGTCCTGAAAACATCTCAGTCAGTACAGTCCACAGTACAGTCCTCACAACATATAATATGCCTGAATTCTTCATAGACTTCCACTAAAAGTTGCTGCTCAGTGGCTGTCTTTAGCATAATTTTTCAACATGATGAATCGATCAGATCCATGATCGACCTCTCGGGTTGCTTAAATAAACTGTGTACAACTGTGCACGCGCAATTATCTGGATTGCTTGAATCTGGCTTGGATTAGCCAGATCATGGTAGCTTGAATTCGGCTTTCTGGAACCGCTTTATCCCTGATTGACTTGTTAGGTTAACTCAAACCAGGCTTTCGAAATGAATCTCCACTTTTCTAAACCTGCTTCGTGGAACACCCCTGTGTTGTCCATATAGTTTGTTAATAGTGAGATAGTTAAGCATGAAAATCATGCTTTTACATTGAGCTAAACATAATTTCAAGTCAGGAGAGACTAGTTGTGCAAATAAACAAATTTATTGGTGTAATAATAATTGAGAGTATTGGCGGTAGCTCCAGTTGAGATCGAATAGGTCGGAGGCAAGACCCGTGAATCTGTTAGGAGCAGCAACTCCCCCCCCGTAGGCTTATCTTTGTGACGGGGAGGACTCACGACTCACCAACTGCAGCCTGGCACTGGTGGTGGTGGGATGCGGCGGCACTGCAACCTGAAATGACAGAAGGGCAGACGCGGTAGATATCCGTATATGTAGAGGTGAGGCGGCTCGTCATTGGTCGTTGAGGGGAACTGGGAGTGGTCTTGCTTAAAGGGGCTGATTGAATGACGGGTGCGGCCAAAACAGAGGGAGCTCTTGCATTAGCACTAGATGAATAGTGATGTATAGATACGCGTTAGGTAGTCTTCCTGATTGAACTTACACTGAGCTTCATTTCAAAGTGGTTTTGGCAAAAATAACTTTTGGATAAACCCTATCCACTTCCTTTTTAAACCATGCCCACTTCGGTTTTAGCCAAATACAAATCATTTTGTTGGTTGAACAAAATATAAATAGTGGGATCTCTGCATACCCCGACCGACACTATCCCCAGTCAAGGTCAGCGAGGTCCACCCCTGCTGCGAACAGTCTGCCTACCCCTCCTGAGTTGCCAAATGGTTTTCCAGAACCTCTTTGAAGTCGCCGGAAAAACATTCTCCATGGACTCACCAAACTCCTCCCACATTCACAGCTGCAGCTACAGCCTTTCTGGCCTACCAGTGCCTGCTACAAACTACAACTGATAGTGTTTTAGAATAGAGACTAGGGCTAAAGACATGACAGTTTACTCTGTCACACTAACCTAAATTTGTAAATTTATAAAAAAAAAAAAAAAAAAAAAAGTAAATTTAACATAAATCTACTTATGAGGTATATCTAACTATATATCTATATCTAACTATTCACGTTTAGCTATAACTTTACTGTATGGATCTAGATCCACTCTTCCTCACTCATAGACTGCGTTTATCAAATTAACATCTCATAATATTGTATCGGTTCATATTTCAATTTGTCAGCTAGCAGGATTTGTCTGACTGTCTTTTTGTTTGGAAACCCTTCAAATTATAGCTCCCTTATTTTCAGAATTACAATAAATTAGACAGTGGCAAAATATGAGGTATGAATTGTTATACAGATTGTTGTACTGTTGTAATTGTTATACTACTAATAATGTATGAAAGAGACAGTTTTTCACATATTTTTGTCTCTCTCTTTCTAGGGATATGATAGCTACAGGCTGTGAGGATAAAAATGTTCGAGTCTACTACCTGGCCACCAGCTCAGACCAGCCTCTTAAGGTGTTCACTGGTCACCTAGCTAAAGTGTTCCATGTCCGCTGGTCTCCACTCAGAGAGGGAATACTGTGTTCTGGATCAGATGATGGGTGGGTACATACACAAAGAGGTAGATGGAACGATCGAATGCTCTAAATATTTTCTTAGATGAGATAGAAATTTAATTGGACAATTTGGTCATTGTATCAAATAATTTGGTACTGCATAGAAAAGTATGAAGTTTATTAAAAATAAATTATTTATTAAAATTGGCAAGTTACTGTTTTTTGTCTCTATCCCTGGTGGCAAGCGGTGCTGTGGTGTTTCTGCACTGATTTTCCCAGAGATCACTTGTCATTCAAACAGTGTGGCCAGTACTGTACTCTTTTTCCTTGGAATTTCCTTGATGGAGTTTGAGATTCTGTTGGTGGTGCTCTTTTTTTCTTTGTTCAGCCATGGTGGTTATCACTGCTCATACTAATCTCCCAATTCTTCTATTTATTCCAAACAAACTGGAAACGTAAAATGTGTAGGAAGGATTATGTAAAAAAACAACAAAAAAAACACTGTTAATTATGTAATATTAATAATGATAAGGATGCACTTTTCAAAACACAGTTACAAAGTGCTTAACAAAATAAATATATATATAGTATCTATAATAAATCATTTTATGTCTTTGTTGATTTTGTGTTTTGTCATCTTCTTATGTCCCTGTCGGTTTCTGTTTGTCCAGTACTGTTCGTATATGGGACTATACCCAAGATGCATGTATCAATGTGTTGAGTGGTCATACAGCTCCAGTCAGAGGCTTGATGTGGAACACAGAGGTTCCTTACCTCCTCACCTCAGGTACTGTTGCTAAAAAGAACTATATATTTAAAGCATACCTCTAGCCATTTTTGACTGGGACCCTATTTTCCAACAGTTTGATTCTGACCCAAATCTCATTCCTTTACTATAGAGCTGCTTTAATTTCATTTGCCTGGGTGCGCCGCTCCAATATAGTCCTAAGCGGCCAATGGACACAAAATCAAACCCAAAAGCATGTCTTTTTCAACATATTGACACCCATTCTGTAGCGAGATGCATGTGACCACACCATTTTCATGATACATATTTTGCAGTGCAGTGCTAAAGCAATGGCGAAGGTAGCATCAAAACTGTACAAGAAAGGCAAGATAGTAGTTCTATAGTGAAGCAATTGGCGAGCAATTTTGGTCAAAATGGAATGGTATGATGGAAAATAATGGGAAAAAGTGTCCAGGTTGAAAATGCTTCAACTGATTTGATATTATATAGTGAAATGCTGTACACTGCCTCTAGTTTAACGTGTCATCATGATTTAAAAGGGATTGATGAATGAAGACAATGTAAAAAATTAGGCCATTAAAGATCTATTTCAACACAAGAAAAACTGGGCATGTTGTGACTATTTTCTATTGTAGCTTCATGAGATTGTTCTATTAAATGGGATCCAGTGTAGTAATGAAATTGAATATACTGTTACATTGTATTGTAATATATATTCTATGTTGTTGTATTTTAGGTTTGTGGGGTTATACTATCAGTTGTCTTTGTGATTGTGATTGTGTAATGTATATTTTATTGGATTACATTTTAGCTTAATTGGAATATACTATGAGTGTTATAATACATTTATTGTATGATGTTATAATGTATTGTAGGTTCTTGGGATTATACAATCAGAGTGTGGGATACAAGGGATGGAACATGTCTAGATACAGTCTATGACCACGGAGCTGACGTCTATGGTAAGATAATATTATAAAATGTAGAAATGCAATGAGAAATGCAGATACTACAATTGTACAGTAATACAGTTGGAGAGTGACATGAAGCTAAACTGCTATAGAACGTCATAAACTGAGTACATACAACAACAGCAGGCAACAACGATTACAGTAGTTAACATAAACTATCTCTACCAAATCTACAAAGTATTTGCTACTGAACAGGAATAGTGAAACAAGTGCACAAGCACACAGCACTGGACAAATTATACAATTCAAGTGCAAGTGGCCCAGGCCAGTGCCTGACTAATCGATCCAGAATTAAGCGGTTCCACAAATCCAACTTTCAGCTAATGTAATCAGTCTAATTCAAGCCTGGTTTGAACATTCACGATAAATGTGCATTCACAGCTTTAAAAACCATGATGTCAAGAACGGATCACATTAATTCACAATGGAAAAGACAGACTTAAAGGGAGAGCTGCGATGTTCATAGCTGCAGAGTATCAGATGTTCATCAAATTGTTTAATGAATAAAATTATTTTAACGAAAAAGGCAAAACCATCACCACTAATTTTAATCGGTGGTATACAGAGGGACGGGTAAAAACCTCTTCAAAGGCATTGTCCTGGTGGCTCATTTGGCCTAGGTACCTAAGTATAACTACATACTATATATCATGGGTTTGAATCCAGCCTGGAACCTGTCTCATTTCTCTCTCGCATGTTTTCTTTCTCTCTTTACTGCGAATTGTATAATGAAGCAGAAATGCCATAAAATTATCTTTAAAAGAGCACCCAGAAATGGTAGAGTTGGGGGCATGATGCTCCCTGAGAAGACATTTTTGAACATCTGTTTTTTAAGAACTCATTTCTCACTCAAGTGTCACTTTGTTTTTAGACTGTGATGCTCGTGCACGCCAGTGCACACTGGCTGCCGCTCCTGACTGCTGCTCCTCTCTGCGAAGTTAGCTAGCTAGCTTTTTCGTTGTTTGTTTAGTTGCGTTTCACAGACTTTAAGCTGTGTGTGCTATAGCAGTGCACTCTGACCTTTTTCTAGTTGGACTATCCCTGGTCTAAACCGTAGATTACACTATCTTGCTGTTACAAGCTATCTACCTGCTCCAACTGAGAACTAGTCTGGATAACAGCAATGGTACCTGTATCTGGGCCGGCCCAAGGTGTCCTGGGGTGATGCTTCTACAGGCTCACTTGCCATCCTGGCGGCTCCCTCTCCCTCTCCGTGGCATCTCCTCTCTATTGTCCCTGCTGAGCCACTCACTACCACACCCTCTCCTATTTCTCCTTCTGCTGGACTTGGGGTTCATTCCGTGACTTATCTGCTGTGACATTTCATTTGTTGCTGGAAGTGTCAAGCATCTACTACCACGGCTCTACTTGCTAGTTGCATGAGTTACCACTGATGGGCTCCTTGCCCACTATTTACATGTGCTTTTTGAGCTACTGCACTGTCTTCGGTGATACCAGCCAATGCTAGCCAGGCTGTGGCTAACTCCGTCGCTCGGTACATACAAGGTGGAGTTCTCGCCTAACGATGACCTCGTACACACGAAATGTTGTTCAGGAATTGGAAAAACATCAATCCAGCC
This sequence comes from Gephyroberyx darwinii, assembly GCA_900660455.1. Classification (NCBI taxonomy): domain Eukaryota; kingdom Metazoa; phylum Chordata; class Actinopteri; order Trachichthyiformes; family Trachichthyidae; genus Gephyroberyx; species Gephyroberyx darwinii. The sequence continues at coordinate 2,962 of CABFOQ010049069.1, read as the reverse complement.
ATCATGACATTGGCCCTTCAGCACATCTCCTCTCCAACCTTCACCTCAGTGGCTGAATCAGTGGAGTTTTATGACAAATCTCTGAGTTGCATCCTCGATCTCCATGCCCCTGTCAAAACTCCAATAGTCACCTTCTCATGCTCAGCCCCCTGGTTCACTCCAGAACTGCGGAAAATTAAATCAGCTGGTCGCTTACTTGAGTGGCACCTCAAAAGGCCCACACAAAGTCCCTCAAGGAGGTGCGGTCACAGTTCTTCAGTTCTGCTATTTTCCACCAATAACCATCTACTAAAGCCACAATCTCTTCCACAAACTGACACTACGGAGGAGCAGTGTAACAGCTTTATTGACTCTTTAAAGCTAAGGTCAACAACATCCACTCTCTGCTCTCCAGCTCCTCCTCTGTGCCGCCCCTACTGTTGATCCTGAGTATGTTATTTCCCAACCTCTACACTGCTTCTTTGTTGTAACACTGAGAGAAGTTGAAGACACCATCAGCAAGATGAAACCCTCCACCTGTGCTTTAGACCCTTTACCAACAGCTCTGGTAAAATCGTGCATCCCAGTTCTCAGTCCCCTGATCACCCAAGTCAACCACTCCCTCTAAATGTAGGTCAAAACTGCTGTCATCACCCTGGACCCAGATGTTCTGGCCCATCTCCAACCTCCCCTTCCTGTCCAAGGTGCTGGAAAAAGCAGCTGCTGTTTAGCTTGAGTACCTAAAGAGCAACAACCTCTTTGAGAAGTTTCAGTCACGTTTCCATCCCGCCCATGGCACAGAAACAGTTCTGCTCAGGGTCACAAATGGCCTGCTGATAGCGGTTGATCCCCCTCTCTTCTGATCCTCCTCGACCTGAGTGCTGTATTCAACACTGTCGACCATGACATCCTCCTCGAGCGTTGGTTTCAGTCCTACCTATCTGGCAGAACAGAGTACATCTCACTGAGAGGCTGCAAGTCCCGCATGCACCTGCAGTGTCCCTTAAGGGTCAGTTCTCAGCCCTATCCTGTTCACCCTCTACATGATCAGCCAGCTTGGAATGTCATTCCACTGCTATGCTGATGACACACAACTCCTAAAAACCTACCTAAAAACCACCCCAAGCACTCCTGCAGCCTCATCACTACCATCCACCTGCCTTGAGTAGATAAGGGCCTGGATCAAGCACAACTTCCTCCAGTTGAACAGCTCCAAAACTGAGGCTTTCTTGGTTGGCTCCCCACACTAGGTCTAGTCTTCCGTAACCCGTGTCATCTTTTCTGGACAAAACACCCCCCTCTCCTCCTCAGTTTCCAACCTGGGCATTAGGTTTGACGTTTGATGACCACAACAAACACCTGTGCAAAACCTCTTACTACCACCTCAAGAACATCTCAAAACTCACTCTAAACCTGACACACTCAGAGAAACTAGTGCATGCCTTCATCTCTTCAAGGCTGGACTACTGCAACACACTCTTCATTGGGATCCGGCTGGAGGCTCCAGAAGCTCCAAAACAGCATAGCCTCGATCCTGATGAGAGTGTGAAAACACCAGCACATCACACCCATCCTTCATTCACTGCACTGGCTCCCTGTCTCATTCAGGATGGAATTCAAAACCCTTCTCCTGACCTATCGGTGCATCCATGGCAATGCTCCACCCTACCTCAAGGAACTGCTCGCCCCCCATAACTCCAACCGCAACCTATGGTCAATCAATAGCTTGCTCCTCCATGCCCCCAGGACCAAGCTCCGCACCATGGGGGATCGGGCCTTCTTCTCGGCCACACCCCGCCTCTAGAACTCCCTCCCTGACCATCTGCGGGCACCACAGAACCTGGGTGCTTCTAAATCAGGCCTAAAAGCCTACCTTTTTAACAAGGCCTTCTCTTACACTATATTCTAATTGTGTGTTCATTTTATGCATCTTATTACTTGGATCCTACAAGGATCCATTTAGATTTGTGAAGTCGTTATTTAGGAAGGAGAAGAATGGTAGCCTGAGGGCATCGAAACAGGAGCTTGAGGGATATTTGGAGGAAGCCCACAGAGATAGGGAAAGGTTTAGAGAGCTAGCAGCCAATTGGCATTTGGCCATTTTGACCTGTCCCTCATTATAATTTTTCAATTTCAATGGACACAGATAAAGCGATTTGTTTGAAATAAAACAAAAACATTGTGCTGTTTTCCCTAATGTAAAACACAAAAAGGCTTGAATTTGCAACTAATATATTTTAATCATTAGTCATATTGAATAAAAAAAAAACAATATTATAATCAACTGTAACCAGTAATACCATTACAGGTTTATGAGCAATCCCCCCTACATCTCTTCCATATAAACCCTGCAACTCAAATCAAATGGCTTCATGTGAATTTTCTACAGCATAATTACATTTAATGTTCCTAATACATTCATTCATTAATACACAGGACAAGATGTTACTATCCCTTGTGCCATAATCCAAGGTAAACACATGTAGAAGGCCAATTCAGATAAGAAGAAACACAAAACAAACGAGTGATATAACCACCATCAGATGCAACTCCATAGCAGACATCAGGCTACACCATCATAAATCTACGGAGTCATTCCTCAGATGGCACCATTCGCCAGTTACCTAGCCTAGCCAACAGCGGTATGCGGCACGTCATTGGGGTTATCAAGTGGGCACCTTCTTTCACCGATGTTTCGTTAAGTTAGGCCCACGACACCTCAAGAAGGCTTAACTGTGTATTCCAGCGTCCTGGAAACACACCCCTCTACGCCACCACCTCACAACTCCCTTTAACCCTCACCAACTACTGCCTGCCATCAACCTAGCCTAGCCTTGGTTAGCCTTGACAAAACACAGCCAGTCAGTGTGTGTGTGTGAGTGCGAAGGATACGAACCCTGTACAGGGTAAGGGGAGGGGGGGATTGGGGTGGGTTAACCCCAGTTTGGATACGATCCCGGGTTAGGGAAAGGGGAGGTCGTCC
>CABFOQ010049064.1:0-12972 GCA_900660455.1 Gephyroberyx darwinii | reverse complement strand
TCTCTCTCTCTCTCTCTCCCCCCCCCCGCCACACATGCACACGCACACACACACACACACACGCACACACACATATAAGCCATACTTGCCATATACTGTTTGTGTTTTGCTAGTTGTTAGTTTAGACTTATAGTTAATCGTGTAGTAGTTGTTGATTAACTGAAGTATTATTGATTATTGATTGATATTACTAAAGTTAAATAAACTCTGTTATACTTTTAAAGAGAAGTTGTCTGTGATTTCTTGTGCATGTGTGTTGTAATAACGGTTGGTTGTAAGGGCCTGTGTACGGACTCACCCTTCACTGGTCACTCATAAATGTACAGTGGTCCTTAAACTCTGTCATTTGGGAGTGAACAGCCATTTCGAGACTGAATTAAAGGTTTGGTTATCGGTCCCTGATTCCAGGGTGGTGCCCCGTTAACATTGACTCCTGTCAATAAATTTATGAAAATTAATAATCTCACAATTATTAATCATTAATTGCTGATATCCAAATCTGCCCCTACCAAACCCCAACAATACACAGCTGTACCTCACTTTCAAATTGAATGATCTCAGTAAGCTCTCCAATTTGCGAGACTGCTTAACAGCTATCAAGGACGGGATGTCACGCAACTTCCTCCAATGTAATCTGGACAAAACTGAAGTCCTTATTATAGGATCAGTGAGTATTTCTAGTAAAGTACAGCACGACAGTAATATTAAGCCTGCCTCTAAAAACCTAGGAGTATTTTTTGACCAACAAATTAACTTTGAGTTACATGTGAAGAAAGCGGTCCAATCCTGTTTCTTTTAACTAAGAAACATTTCAAAAATCAAATTTGTTTTATCCTTTCAAGATTTGGAAAAAATCATTCATGTCTTTGCTTCTTCCCGTTTGGATTACTGTAATGTACTGTGCACCACCCTGAGTCGCTCTGCTGTCTCTTGGCTCCAGTTGGTCCAAAATGCTGCTGCCAGACTCTTAACCCAACACGTGTTACGTCACACATTACTCCAGTGCTGGCCTCTCCACAGAATTAAATTAAAAAATTATTTTAATCACTTATAAGGCACTTTTTTATTAATTGTATTTCTATTTTATACATGTTATTGTTGTGCAGTGCCTTGTAACATTTGTTTTGATAGGCGCTCTGTAAATAAAGTTTACTTACAATGCTGTATGTTTTAAACAGGACTTAATTTTTGTTTTCTGATTTAGTTTCATGATGAACCAGTCATCACAATTCAAATTATTTGTCACTGTTTTTCAGTTCATTGCTTTGAGACTTGTTTATATATATTTTCCCCATTGGGCAGTTGGGGAAGCTTCAACTTATACCCCTTTCACACCGGAGCAACCAATTACTTGTTAGGCCCTGCACGGCAGTGACATATACAGATGTAAATACAGTGACACAGGTCTTGTGCGGTGTGGTGGGGTTCAATAATCCGTGTAAATCGCGGGATTTGTGTATGAAAGGGGTATTATTCTACTGTCCTTAGCATGATGACAGGAACTTTTTAGTCATATGGCTGCTAATTCAAGGGGATAATGTTATTACGCACGGATCAACAATCTAACCTTTCAATGCTTGTCTTACAGGGTATTAAGCAGTTAATTACTGGTATGTGAGCTTAATTTGCATGCAAGCATGTGGTTTAGGACAACGCCTGACTTGTCCTATTTTAGATCAGTGCAACCTGAAACTGAAATCTGAGTTGTGTTGTTGTCTTGTTACCTTTTGGGATTTAATTTAAAAAATGCCAAAGTTTAAAACTGAAGGAGTATTACTACATGGAGAAAAGCCATGTCATGATTTTTTCCCTTAACCCCAGCTCAGGTTTTTACAGGGTGTGATTATTCTGGAGACAATCTCACGTAACAACGTAAATTTCCTCCTTCATTACATATTAACAGTTTCACACACAAATTCTGTGATTTACTGAACACGGGTCATTCCCGTGTTGGACCCATTCAGACCAAACTCCTGTTCCAGGAATAACCCAGGTCATTACCATTCAGACCAGACCGCACAAGACTTGTCACCATTGCTGTATTGCCTGTGTGATATTGCGGTATTATATTATCTGTGCCGTAGATAATTTAATCTTTTACCGTACGGGGCTTCTCCGTTGTTATTCGTTCTATTCCTTTGTTGTTGAAACAGTCTAACTGTCTTGCATACTAATGCACTTCTGATCTTAACCAATGAGGTTCCTGTCAATTGCATGACATGGGTCCCCCCGTTCACACCGCAGCTGAGCTGCGTCTGACCTGGTCTGAGCTGGTTGTTCCCGGGTTGTTCCCGGGTCGAGAGCAGGGTCATGGAACCGGGTATGATAACCTGTGTTGACCCATTCACACCAACGCCTGACCTGGGTCGTTGCTCCGGTGTGAAAGGAGCATAAAGTCTGCCTTGTTTACATTGATTGCATTCATAGCTAGACACTGTGCACATGAATATCACCGTCAGAATTCCCATCGGTATTTCTACAGCGTCACCATACGTTCAGCTACTCTGGTCAAAGGAGGAATTACAATTGCTGGCCACTCCAGAACAGTATAATGTTTTCTCTTGAACCATTGCTAGGTGCTTTTGGATGTGTGTTTTGGTTCATTGTCCTGCCGAAGGACCCACAACCTTCAATTGACACAGTTTTCTGACACTGGGTACCACATTTCGCTCCAAAATGCCTTGGTAGTCTTCGGATTTGCTGTTCTTTTCTTTATAAGCTTAATTTCATCATCTGTAAACAAATCACTGATCTGAGCTCTAAGAGCTCTAATTTGGTGTCATCGGTCCACAGACCATTTTCCTCAAAGGATTTAGGTATGTCCTGGTGGGTCCAGTGATGAAGACGCCGGTGCCATACAACGAACCAGACACTAACCAACTTTCTTGTTGATGCACGAGTGATGCAAAGTTAGAATTGATTAATAAAAATAATGTGAAATTACTGAAATTATAAATTTTCATAATAGATCACAACAAAGCACGCGTTACACAGGTGAGTTGAATTACACTGCAAATGAGAATGAGATTTCAATTGTTCTAAAGGGTGCCAATAATCATTTTGAAACCATTTATTCTAATTGTTTGATCATGGGCTGTTGTAAATCGATAGATGAATGTGTTTCAGAAGATATTGTACATTATCTGCATATCTGCATTATCTGCCACACAGCCGTTTTATTTACATGATAGCTAGAGGGCTTATTATGTTAAAGTGTAACTGGCCTCATCATCCTCATCATCCCTTCGTTATATTGGCTACCTTAACTATTGATAAATCCCTTGAATTTTGTTCTGAAACAAAGCTCACAATAAGTCTGTCTGTGTATGTTGTATGTATACATGCATACATGTAAGGCTTTATTTGCCATATTGTCCATACATGAGCCATTCTTCAAATCACTACTAAAACTACTACTACTATTTCTTTTGCTAGTAAAACTAGTAAAAACCATCCAGCCACAGAAGCTTTTAGCAATCCAGCTGGAATATGCCATGGCGTGGTGATTTTTTTGGATTATGGACTATCTCACTGGCAGCCCACAGTTAGTTTGTCTACTGGGCAGCTTGTCTGATATGCTGGTGAGCAACACAGGTGTACCTCAGGGAACGGTACTGTCGCCATTCTTGTTCACCCTTAACACCTTGGACTTTAGATTCAATTCTGAGTCTAACTATCTTCAGAAGTTCTTTGATGACTCATCCATTGTGGGTCAACGGGTCATCAGTGGGTCATCAGTGAGGACAGCGAAGATGACTACAGGAGTCTGAGAGCTTGGACAGTCTGGAGGTGGAGTCTGGAGGAGGTGGCTGGGGGAGGATGAGGTCTAAAATCAGATACATCTTGGAGAATCCATCCCACCCCCTCTATGATGAGGTGAGCGGGCTAAGAAGCACCTTAAGCTATCGTCTCATCCAACCTAAGTGCAAGAGGGAGTGTTTCAAGCACTCTTTTCTGCCAACAGCCATCCGGCTGTACAACGCTACCTCCAATAAAATAAGGCTAAGTGCACCTAAGCTACCTCTTGGTGAATGGGTAACACATAGCCTACTCATCTTTGATATCAGGGGAAAATAAAGGCTATCCAAATCCACTTTACCAGGACTTTACTCTTTACACTTTACCAAGTGTGTGCAGCAGCTGCTTTCTCCTTGATATTGCTTGATTATATTTGTTCTCTCTGTTTTTTGCAGGACAACCCAGTAAGGTTCATGAGGGTGCTTGGTAGCTCTCCTAAGGAGGCTTTGAAAAAGGCCAAAGGTGTGATCCAAATGTATATGGCCCTTATGACAGAGAGCACTGGCCCTGTGGATTGGAGGTGTCAAGCACAGTATGCTGTAGAGGAGGATCCAGAATCCACCAGTGTCTTTAACACCATCACCACAGGTGAAAACAGGGGGGAAAAGGCACAAAACTATTTATAAATATAGTTCATGCCATTAGACATCATTAAAAATCAGCAGTTCAGCTAGGATAAAAATGACGGCAACAATAACAAATGTCTCACTGAAATTATAATAATAGTTTTATTTATTTATTTTGTTGATAAGCTGCATATAATTAGAAGGCAGATTTCCCCACCAGCTCAGGCTCCAACCATTGCAGTGAATGCTGGTGTTTCTTTAGCATGTTTTGACTCCATTTCCACTGGATTCCTGGCAGAAACTATTGCCTATTGTTTGATTCTGTTTGTCCGTACATTTTATCTATTATTAATAGGTCATTAGCTACTGGTATTGTCCTCACGTATTTTAAAAATGCAATTCAACCACTACTCAAAAAGCCCTCCCTTGACCCAACTCTCCAGAAAAAACACAGCCCAATTTACAAATGTTCTTATCTGACCAAGGGTCTAGAAAAAATAGTAGGTGACAAATTGATTTCTTTTATGAATGACGATGCTCTTTTGAGAAATGACATTCTGGTTTTAGAGCTTCTAGCTCATACATGATTTGTGGTGTACCCCAGGGGTCTGTCCTAGGCCCAATATTATTGTCCAGCTACATGGTACCCCTCGGACATGTCATACGCAGACACGACATAAGTTTCCACTGTTACACAGATGACACCCAGCTTTATCTCTCCATCAATCCTAGCAACATTAACCCTCTAAACCCCAGTAGAATTCTATAATGTTGCTGCAGCTCACTGCGGATTCTGAGTTAAATGAGCATTTCCTTACTCATTCCAAACAACTCTATTTAAAAATCAAAAAGAAATTGGTAGATCACTAGTATATGATCCACACCATTATGACAACAAAACGTCCCTCTTATCTTAGCTAACGCTGGGCTTTCAAAATACAAGAGAAAACATCCCGTACTTCACACAGACCCATAAATAAGTCTAATAAGATCAGACAACAAAAGTCGCCAAACTTTTACGGTGAAAACTCGGCATAAACTGGTCAGTCCTCTCGACGGACTCTTCGATGCACTCGCTCCCGGGAAACAGTGTCACTCTCCAGCAGTGACGACTAGGTAGGTCCCGATATGTAATAAAGCTGATTTGTGGCTTATTTTATCAAACAAGTGATTTCAATCAAAAAAACTAAACTCATTGTCACTTTCCATGATACATGGCATTTCTGAATCTGTTTCACAGCATATCCTGACAGCTTCCATAAGGTTCTAAAACTGGGGACGCTTAGGCGGTGCAGCCATTTTTAGGACTATGGCGATAAGAAAATTAAACCCAGAAAAACTACAAAAATGTCAATGTACGACCAACATTTTCTGGTTCCGGTTAATCGATGACAACTTGAAGTGTATATATATATACAAAGTTCAAAACTGGTTTTTAAGCATTTTTAATGATCAGAAAATGACGGCCGCTCTTGGGCGCTATTGTGAAATATAGAACGGGCGCTCCCGGGTGCTATGGGGTCTAGAGGGTTAAGCAATTAGTCACCCTCCAGGATATTCAAAAGTCTCAAAACTTCCTACAACTAAATGCAGAAAAGTTATTTGTCAGGACACTTCAATTGCACATTTCACACAGCATCTTGGCCCTTTTTTGTCTAATGTCTCCACAAGCTGCAGAAATGAGTCATCTTTGACAATGAATCTAGACAAACACCATTAGAGGGAGTGCGGGGACGCATTGATCAGTTCTTGAAAAGTAAGACAAGACAGTTGGTTGAAGTCCGGCAGCAGGTAGAAACATAAAGTTGATTTCAGATGTATAACACCCCAGATTTTAAAATAAATAGTTGAGAATAAATACATACAGATTTTATTTTGGCAGAGCTTGCCAAATGCTTATTTGACCAGAGGTCAATGAAACAGAGCCTGCAACATAATTAAGACAGCCAAGTGAGGTAGAGAGCAATCGATAGCACTGCCCCCTAGGGGGACTATAAAACAGTAGCAGTAGCAGCAACAGAGAGTGCAAAGAATGAGCGAGTGAGTTTGACAACTTAAATTTTCAATTGTTATTACTTATCCTTGCTATGTTCCTCTTCTTTTCCATGTAGGTGGCCCTGGATGCCAATGCTCTTGCCAAACATTGACCACTGTTCCTTACCCTACCTTCAGCCTATGGAGCCGTCCCAAGTATCCAGGTCCTAATCAGCCCACTCCCACACCTGCTGGCATATTGCATTACAACACCATAGGGGAGGCTCTTGAGACAGCAAGGTTTCCTGCTATTCCCTCAATAACAGCTGCTGTCTCTGACAGACATACAGTAAAGGAGAGGGAGTCCACTTCAACTAGAAGAATAGAGAATGGCCCAGTGTTTGTCAAGGCAAAGTCAGACCTTTCAGCAACCACATATGACATTGCACACTTAGCTCAGCCTAATTCTTTGATCCTGGGGTCCTCTTTTTTTGTGGATGACACAGAGGATGTGAGGAAGGCTTTTACATACAGTCCATCGGAGAGCGGGACTGAAGGCTCACCAAAAGAGCAGTTTGCTGTGTCTGGGCTGGATGCTGTCACATCAGCCCCTCATCTATATAATATGGTGGACCAGAGTACAGTACATGTGTTGGTCAAGAGATCGCTGGATGCCAAGAACTTTGCAATACAGCACAACTCAAATCCTGACACTGGTCTTCATCAAGATGAGGTTGTAAGCCCTGGCCCTAAGGGTAAGGCTACCAAAACAAGACACAGATTTCCGGAGAGCACTATGGATAGTGGGAATCATATGACTGAGAGGACACCAAAAGTGAATGTTCACGCATTTAAGATAAGTGAAAGGCATTCATACAAACTGAAAATTATCTCCAGGGATCTACAAGCTCAAGCAAAGGATCTCCAAACCCCAATGGCAAAGCCTGAAGCAAACAAAATTACTGCAGTGTACATAGACATGATTAGAACAGGTAATATATTTTGGCTGAACTATACTTGTGTTGTCACGCTGTTTTTGTTAAGTTATTTTATTTAAGGGATGGAAGTTGGTAGTTGCAGTGAAAAGTCATTGGAAGTTGAAATCAATAGAGAATATTCATTCTCTATTGTTGAGTTTCATGCTCAAACATCTTATACACAGAAATGTAACTTTGTACATACAGTTGCAAGAAAAAGTTTGTGAACCCTATTATAATTATGCATGCTACATGCTAAGTCATAGAAATAGAAAAACAATGCAATTTATGAAATAACTAATTTGTTTTTCACATTTACATATCTTGGACACATTGTTCAATTTTGGATTAGAAAAAGTAAATTAAATCAAATCACATTTATTTGTATAGCCCTTAATCACCGTTACAGTAAACAACAGTACAATAAATGGTTAGTACACGACATCCCCCAGCCTTGGACCCTCAACAGAGGACAAGGAAAAACTCCCCAAAAAAAACTTTTAGGGAAAAATTGGACGAAACCTCGGGAGGGACTACTCAAAGAGGGATCCCCCTACCAGGACGGTTGGGCGTGCAATAGATGCAAAGTTTGGGCAAGCACCGTATACACAATGCATAAAAGTTTATTATGGTGGGACATCCAGATCTTATGTGGGGCATCACAGCAAACGGCAGCTCAGTCAGTCTCATCATAGGACTAGGGGACCACACAGGCACCAACACTGCCCAGATAGGAGAACGCAAACGCCCGCTCAGTCAGTATCGTCCTAGGAAGGGGCGACCACGAAGACGCCAACTGTGTGGATTTAATGTGTCCTGTAGTTGCTGATCAGATCTGCACAATGGTTAGGAGGTATTTTGGACCATTCCTCCATACAGAACTGTTTCAGTTCATTGATATTTTTGGGATGTCTTGCATGAACAGTATGCTTCAGGTCATGCCACAACATTTCAATCAGATTAAGGTCAGGACTTTGACTTCCAAAATGCAGATTTTCCTCTGTTGAAGCTATTCTTTTCTAGATTTGCTTTTGTGCAGCAATTGTCATGCTACACAACCCAACCTCTGTTAAGCTTCAAATCACAGACTCTTACCCTGATATTCTCCTGTATAATTGCCTGATACAATTTGGAATTCATTGTTCCCTCAAGTCGAAACTTCCAGACTTTATTTGACCCCTTTTCATATAAGTCATTATCCTAAAGTGTTCACATACTTTTTCAGCTTAGGTTGTATTAATGTTAAATTAATGTTAGAAAATAAAAACATGTAAACATTTTTTTTTCATTTTTATTTGTTAAATCATATTGTGATATCTATTTTATGACTTATATGAAGATCAGACCATTTTAGGAGACATTTATGCAGGAATAAAAGTAATTCAAAAGTATTCACAAACCTTTTCTCGCAACTTTACATAATCACTTTAGAGCACTAAGGATTGTTATGCATACATTCTTATTATCTATCACTAAGCAGAATTTAAATATAAGGGTTTTGCAAATTGAAAGAATTTTACTATTTATCAATTAAAAACAAATCAGGTACATTTATTAAAAAATCTCATCACAGCCCAAAAAATCCAAAGGACTATGAAGGGGAGGGGTTGCAAAAGAGTTTCTGCTTGATCTTTGATTCAAACAACAACAGCAACAACTCTGGCATAGGGAGTAGCAGCAGAGCCGGCTCTACCCATTAAGCGATATAAGCAGTTGCGTAAGGCCCCCTGGTCTCTGGGGGCCCCCTAGAAAATATGAACACAAGACAATAATGAAATAAAAATTAAACTTCCTAAACAAAAACTGACAACATTTCGTGCCATGTTTGCCCACAAATAGTGACAAAACGATAAGCTCAGAGATGGGCGAAATGGACAATTTAGGTAGGCTAAAACAAGCACTTGTAGGATTCTGTGGTAAAAACAAAATCACATTTTGCGGGATATGTATCTTCACAAGCTATTCTTTGACAGTTTGCCAGCACTTAGGGGTAATAGACAAATACTGTATTTACTGTAGTCTTTTTAAAGATAGTGTTGCTGCTAATAGGTCCCACTTTACTTTTTCTTTACATGCTTATTTGTACATTATGTGTGCTTAAACTAATATTTACAATACACAAGTTGGTTCAGTGCCATGTGAAGTGGCAACACGTTACAATGAGGGGGGCCCCCAAACCAAATCCTGCTTAGGGCCCCCAAAAGTCTAGGGCCGGCCCTGAGTAGCAGAATGTTGAATTTCTACAGCATAAATATTTCTTTTAATGTCCTCCTATACTTTCTTGGTTTTAGACATGCTGGCCAACAGAGAAGGTGATGATATCAACTGGGCATCTTTACAAGAGGGTCTAAATGAAGAAATCCCAGATGGAAACAGCAGCTGGCAGCTCTACAGACAGGCTGTGTTCATCAAGGCTGCAGTATCTGGAGCATTTTTTTCTGTTTTTCTGTTAATTTTTGCATCTTGCTTTTTCACAAGCAAAACGGTAAGCAACAGACATGCTGCGAAAGAAGTTTTCTATTGGTTTGAGCTCCAGAATCAAATGTATTTAATAGTACTAACAAAAAGGCCAGAATTGATAAAATACTCAATCTGAGTTTTAGAGAATAAAATGAACCTTCTACTTTTTTCTGACATATTTACAGAAGGAGTGATTAAGTGGTGACAATGTGTTTATTTGAGTCCCAGACATACATTTTACAATATTGGAATCTCAGAGACTAGCTACTGCAGTTGCTTCATGATAAGTTTATCATATCATGTTGACAACACAAATTCAATTATGTTATTATGTAATATATTATAGATTAACCTTGACTCATTTATCCAAACAAATCTTGATGAAGATATCCAAAATAATTACCATGCAAAAAAATATAAATGATAGACTGGTGTAAAAAAAAAAAATATCCCTGTGTGCAAAACTTTTGGTAGATTTGGTTGAATGCTTAGAATCATTGTCTTTTTGGAGCAGCTTCTTTTAGCTTTGGCTCTCGGACTGATGGCCTGATGTTCTGCTCAAGAATTCTCTGGTATCCCTCAGAATTTATGGTTTCCTTAATGATGTTGAATCGTCCAGATCCAGAGGAAGAAAAACAGCCACAGACTCTGACACTCCATAATTGTAGACATATGGTTATTTTGGTGGTGGGCAGTTTTGGGTTGTTGCCAAACAAGCCATTTTTGATTGCAACCAAACAGATGAATTATCTGTCCAGAGAGGAGACTTCTGGAAATCTTCAAATTTGTCCAGGTGGTCTCTGGCAACAAACTTAAGAAGAGCAGCTTTGCTCTTTTTAGACAGTAGAGGCTTCTTCCTGACTACCCTTGCATGAATGCTATTCAGTGCTCTACTTATTGTTGCACAATGACAGTGGCTCTTGGTGAGTCACTGTTAAAATCTTTTTGGTATGACTTTATAGCCTTCCCCACACTGGTGCACAATCACTACTTCCTCTACGTTCTCTGAGGTCTCCTTATTGTGCATAGTGCTTTCACCTGCCTGGGTAACACCAAACTGACCATGTTTCTCACCTATTTAGTGCGACACAAACTCTTTCCCAAAGATCTGACTTTTGATTGGTTAACTTCATATAATTATTGACCCACCTGATTCTACTTGCAAAAGGACTTATTTTTGCACCTGCACCTGATTTTAAAGTATTTTCATTTCACTACATGCACAATTTTCTCTAAAATCATATGAAATTGGTAAATATAGATCCCGCATTAATAACTATTTCCTAAGAAGTATGTCAAGTCAGTCAGGTGAAGTCCTGCGGCAGGTAGTAAACCACATTTCACAGGACATTATTATTAGCATTATTAGCACCCCTGCTGTGGAGGCAGGTTATAGCACCAAGGAAGGCAGAGAGGCTAGCCAGCCAAAAAAGGAAAAGATTAGTGCTCAGAAGCCTAGAGTTAAATGGCCAGGGGCTGCTGAAAGCGGGAAATGGGAGGTTATTAATAGTCACTTGAGTATAGTGTAGATAAGTTTAAAGGAACTGCTGAGACTAAGTTAGAAAAACTCGGGGATATTATTTATGATTATGGAGTAGAAAGGTTTGGCATCCTTGAGAAAAGGAAAAAGGCAGGCGTGGAGGTAATTAAATCCTGGTGACAACAAGAGATAGACAGATTTATCCGGGAGAGAAGGCAGCTTAGGAGGAAGGCTACAGTAGTTGAGATAGAATGTTTTGCAAGCAGATGTAAAGAAGCGATTGGTAGCATTAAGGAGAGCAGAGAACATTAGGGAAAACAGGAAAAAGAAAGAACGAGCCAGAATATCATTTAGATTCGTGAAATTGCTATTTAATAAGGACAAGAGTGGTAATTTAATGGCAACTAAGCAGGAGCTTGGGAATACTTGGAAAAGGTGCACATAGATATGGAACGATTTAGAGCAGTGGTCTTCAACCTGCTGGTTTTCATTCCAGCTGTCTCATCAGGGGATGATTAACACCTAATTAACTACCTGGTAGGAAGGAAAACCAGCAGGGCTGTGGGCCCCGAGGACCAGGGTTGAAGGCTACTGATTTAGAGAGTTAGAGCTCCCCCCCAATATTCCACTAATTGGAGAGTTTCATGTTAGTTCATCAAGGTGGAAAGAGGTACAAGAGGTAGAGGCGTGCAAGGGCCTCTTCAGCCCTGAAGCCTAATGGGGTCCCCTATCAGTTATATGAGAGTGCACTAGATCTGCTGAGGTTTTTATGGAAGATGAAGTTAGTCTGGAAGAAACAGGTTATTCCAAAAGCATGGCACAGAGCAGGGGGAATTTTCATCCCCAAAGAGAAGGACTCTGTAGAAATAAATCAGTTTAGGTCTATTAGCTTACTTAATGTTGAAGGGGAGATTTTCTTTACTGTTGTGGAAGGGAGACTGTAATTGGCACTTGCAAAAGTGCAAAAGGCTGGAATTCCTGGATTTTATGGGTGATTAGAGCACACCAGTATGATTTGGCAC
This sequence comes from Gephyroberyx darwinii, assembly GCA_900660455.1. Classification (NCBI taxonomy): domain Eukaryota; kingdom Metazoa; phylum Chordata; class Actinopteri; order Trachichthyiformes; family Trachichthyidae; genus Gephyroberyx; species Gephyroberyx darwinii. Next base: position 695 of record CABFOQ010049064.1, on the reverse strand, counting down.
CAAATCCAGGCAGCTAGACATGAGAAAACAGATCTTCATCTAGTATTTTTAGTATGTAGTTGTTGGGCTTTGATAGGGGCAGATTTGGGTATCAGCAATTAATAATTAATAATTGTGAGATTAATTTTCATAAATTTATTGACGGGAGTCAATGTTAACGGGGCACCACCCTGGAATCAGGGACCAATAACCAAACCTTTAATTCAGTCTTGAAATGACTGTTCACTCAGTGACAGTGACAGTGTTTAGGGACCACTGTACATTTATGAGTGAGCAGTGAAGGGTGAGTCCGTACACTGGCCCTTACAACCAACCGTTATTACAACACAAATGCACAAGAAATCACAGACAACTTCTCTTTAAAAGTATAACAGAGTTTATTTAACTTTAGTAATATCAATCAATAATCAATAATACTTAAGTTAATCAACAACTACTACACAATTAACTATAAGTCTAAACTAGCAACTAGCAAAGGCACAAACAGTATATGGAAAGTGTGGTTTGTATGTGTGTGTGTGTGTGTGTGTATGCGTGTGTGTGGAGAGAGAGAGAGAGAGAGAGGGAGAGAGAGAGGGAGGGGTTGGCGGACGTACCCACGTGAGTGGGGAGTCTCGCGAGGGAGAAGAGAACCAAGATGGCGGACGTGGCCACGTGAGTGGGACGTCTCGCGAGGGTTCAAAATGGCGATCGTA